>WOGZ01000141.1:0-84132 GCA_009733775.1 Alectoria sarmentosa
TTACTTAATTATTTTATTTAATATATTTATATAATATAATTTTATATTAATTTTAATAATATATATTATTAAATTTATTTAAATTAATATTTTCGAAATATTTTTAATAATATTTTTATATTATTAAAATATTATAATTTTTTTATATATTATATATATATATTATAAATAAATTATATTTATATTTATTATATAAAAAATAACGAGAAAATAAAAATTATTAATTACGAAAATATTCGCGCGTTTAAAAATTAATATTTTTTATAATTTTCTTTAAAAGTAGCTTTAGCGTTTATAAAAAAATAAAAAAATTATTTTATAAAAATTTTCACGCTTTATAAAACGTATTTTTTAAATTTTTTAAATTCGTTATATTCGTATATAAAATATTAATACGCGCGAATTTATATATAATATATATTATTAAATTTATTAAAATTAAAATTTTCGATATATTTTTAATAATATTTTTATATTATTAAAATATTATAATTTTTTTTTATATTATTTATATATATTATAAATAAATTATATTTATATTTATTACGTAAAAAAAAGCGAAAGAAAAAAAATTATTAATCGCGAAAATATTCGTATATTTAAAAATTAATATTTTTTATAATTTTTCTTCGAAATAACTTTTACGTTAATAAAAAAAATATATATATATTTTTTAACGTTTTTTAAATTTTATAAAATATATTTTTTAAAGTTTTTAAATTCGTTTTATTCGAATATTAAATATAAATACGCGTAAATTAATATATAATATATATTATTAAATATATAAATAATTACTTTTATATTAAATTAATTTAATTAAATTAATTAAAAGTTTATTTAATTCGATATATATTATATATCGAGCGAGTTATATAATTAAAAAATAACTTTTTTTTAAATAATTATTAATTAATTATTTTATTTATTTTATTATATAATAATAAATATAAATTAATTCAAAATCGTTTATTTTTAAAAATCTTCGCATCGATAAACGATATATATTTATATATATATATTCGATTTTTTTAATTTTTATTTAATTTATTTACTTTTAATCTCGAACGCGTTTTTTTTTTTTTTTTTTTTTTATATATAATATCGATTGTAATTCGCTTTTTAACGTAAAAATAAATAAATAATAAATAAATAAATAAATATTAATTAATCGATTTTTAATTATCGATTTTTTATAAATAAAACGTTTATTTCGTTTTATTTTAAACGAACGAAATTATTTACGTATAAAATTTTTTCGTTTTTCGCAATAACTTTTCTCTTTTTTATCGCATTTGCGAAATTTTTACGTCGACGATATTAAACGTATCGATTTTACAATTTTGCTTATATGCAATTTTTCATTCATTATGCGAATTTTGCGTGAAATAAGAAAACGCGCGAGTCGATATATATTATATATAATTAAATTTATTAATAATTACTTTCGCGTTAAGTCGATTTAATTAAACGATTAAAAAAATGTTTCGAATCGATATATATTATATATCGATTAAAATTAATCGTTGTTTATTATATTTAATATTTTTTATATCGAAGTATTTATATAATAAATTTATTTAAAAATATAATAAATAATAACTTAATTAAATTTCTTATTAAAGTCTTTATTAATAAATTTTTAAATTCGTTTATTATTTCGAATAAACTAAATATAATAACTTAATTAAATCGTTAAAATTAATATAAAATTAAATTATATAAATATATTAAATAAAATAGTTAAGTGAGAAAAAAATTATATATATAAAAAACATTTATATAAAAGTAAATATTTTTATTAAAAAACGTTAAACTTAATCGATTAATGTTAAAGAAAAGTTAACTTTATTAAAAATGTAAAACACGCTCGTAATAAATATTAATAATTTAAAATGAAATTCATTAAAATAAAGAATTTTATTTTGTAAAATAAAACTCATTTTTTAATAATCGAGGTTTTTTCATTTAATTAAATCGAGGCGTTACTTGAATTGCGTTTAATTTTGGCAGTTTCTAGCTATAGGCTCAAGAAGTTCGTATTTTAAAAGAATTTAAAGGCAGCGGCGCCATCTCGAAACGTCACGCTAGTTTTGCCCCGGCCGAGGATGAACGCTTCGAGAAGTTTTCCATGCAAAAAGGTGTATCGGAGGGGTGAGGACATGCTGGGGGAGCAACGATAGCTTTCGCGTCCTGAAAACCAAAAGCGGAGGGATGTTTAACGTTGTTAATAGCAGTGCCAATGTGGCCATACTCGGCTCCGTCCCCAATTGATGCCCACAAATCGAACGGCGATTCTACGAATCTAGCGATTACTCTGCTCATAATTTTTGTGAAACTCCATACCGTATTGCTTGTGCTGCTATACCGAGATCAAACCCTGTTCGGGCACCACGGACCTGCCTGCTCCTACACTAACCCAATGCTCCTGGGCAACGTAACCCAGGAGGGTCAAATAATTTGGTGGCAAGGCACCAACTCTCCCACTGCGCCAGTTCTCCTGCTAAACGTCGCCCAGGAAAACTCGGATACTAGGCGTCAGAAGGGGGGCAGGGTGTCAGAGCTGGATAGGGTGCCAGAATTGGAGCAGATGCGGGAGCAAAGTGTCAGTAAGTTCTCGTTGCGGCGGCACTTCGACCAGATGTATCGCCGTTTGCAAACCGACGGACCTCGTCCTTTCCCCATCCTGACTACTACGTTTGTCTAGAGTAAGTTTGGACGGCGCGCTTTACACAGCAGCATGTTTTCGCCGACCAACCACATCCTACTTCCCTTGTCTCCACAACCACCTCTCAAAACCATCAGCATCCAGCCCTTTCGGCACTCGCTTTTTAGCAGTCTTCCACCTCGTAGATGCACCGAAATTCCTGTGACCTGCTGGATTCTCCATCAAATTCTTGACTTTCCGCGTCTCCGGGCTATCCTCCCCCTCGCAAATTATTCTCGATTTATGTCCCCTCTCCGCAAAAACGCTCGCTCGAGCCTGGTCGCCATGAGTGATGCTGATTTGGAAGGCGTCATAGTAAAGCCTAGCAATCGATGCACCAGCACCACGATGATACTCCTCCTCGAGGACTTGAAGTAAAGAGTGACAATCTGCTAGACAATCATCTGGCCTATTCATCACGCGATTTGGATCACCGATTGAGTCGTCCAGATGTTGGATTTGAAGGCGGCGAGCGTCGCTGATTTGGAGCTCGGGAAGTGGGAGGGAGCAGACTTTGCAATTGCAGTCGAAGCCAAATGCATCTTTCAGATGGGTGCGTCGAGAATCGGAGGGATCGCCTTTGTCGTAGGAAATGGTAATCTCTTCCCCTGCATTGATATAACGGACTGCGTGGATGGTTTCACACTTTGTATCACTGTTCCAATTATTGTGAGCATTTGGAAGACAGCTGTGATTTATGAGGCAAATGGTAGGATAGATGCCACCAATCACGGAGTTGGGACCGCAGGGCAGAGCGTTGGTTTTGACAACACCGCTGAACGGGTGTTTGCCAGGGAAATTGTTATGAAGCAAAAGGAACTGTCGTTGCTGGGTCTTTGATAGCGACTTTAGCTTCGTTGCAATGTTACTTTCCATTTTGCTAATTGGCGACAGGTTTGGAGTGGTAAAAAGGGGGTTCTCGTAAAGTAGACGTGTGCCTCTAGCGATGTTGAAGCGAGCTACAAGACCTTTTCCCTTGCCTGGTACCGTCTGGACCTCAAAGAGCGGCAGGTCTAACTCACGTATAGGGTCAACCCCAAACACGAACTGAGCTATAGTAGTTGGAGTTTCCGGTCCATCGGGCTAATTCAGATTTAGAATCCCTCAACAGTCATATTGAATATACCACAAAATACCTGCTCATAGGATTCGATCGAAGTATGGACCACTTGCCAATTGTAAAAGCCCCATTCATCGGTAGCCTCGTTCCAGCATCGGACCCGAGAGCCAAAGCTGAGCTGTGCGACCCGAGTGACTGTATCGATGTATTCCTCTACTCCCTTGGCGTGACTTCCTGAAGTCTTTGAGCTGAAGCGCAAGAACTTATGACCCTCGAAAGGGAGCAGGGGATGCTCGCCCGCGTTAAACTCGAGATAGTTGGGTTTGATCTCTACTAGGTCATCGTTTTGATAGCGTTTCTTTATGACCTTGAGGAACGATTGCCAATTCTGCTTGTCCACTGCTCCCTTTGACAAACGTGGGACCATATCGAACCCGGCGTCAATTCCCATAGCTGCTAATTGTGTCAGTAATAAAAGGAGTGCAAGAAATGGTTTGCTGGGCGTTTATTCGACGACCGGAAGGAATTGCTAACCAAACGGCAAAATGTCTTAGAAGTGGCGTGATGTCTAAAGACGAAATAAATCGTCGTTGCTATGCCTATAAACTCCTTGGGAAGGTAGTTTGCGGCTCAAAATAGCGGGGTAAATGTGGCCGAAGAACGTTTTGGCACTTAGATCACGTGAAGACTATTCGAGAATTTACATAGCCACAAGCCACATTTTTCTGATCTAATTTTAGACCTTATTGGAGGGCTAAGCCTTTTGGGTTAGATCGATGATCTCTCGACTTTGTTTATTGGGGATTCTTTTCGAAACGATTCGCATTCACTCTAGCGACCCGATTCTCCTGAAGCAAGAATGGGCCTCCCACCACATACACGGACTTTTCAGACGCTTCCGCATCTCACAGTGTTGGTCGACCTAACTGGTAGTAGCGACGCTGCCACTGGCTGCGGCAAATGAACCAAGCTATGAACTCCAAGACCAAGAAGACCAGGGAAGGACAGCATACTTCAGATCCGTACCCGTCTCGATATAATATGTTCTTCTCTTGCACAATGAACCCAGCCAAAACATCTTAGACAATATTCAAACCCAGGAGTCCTCTGCATCGTAGAAGAGGCACCCATGTGAGCATCCAAGTCAACATAATCCTCTTCCAAGACGAGGCCGAGGGGCTGGAAGTTGAGGATCGCTCCAAACCGGATTCTTTGATTTCCATTCAACGTGAGTCATTCATGAGATGTTCATCCATGTCAGCGACACTCTCGATGGTGAAGAACAGAGAAGGAGTTGGACTACAGATGCTAGGATCGACATAACAACCAATTTTCAGAGGGAGAAATGAATCTCGGAAAATAGCTTCTGAGATGAGGCAGCTAGCAAAGTATTTCTTCGAATACAAGACATTTCCAATGACATCGGCGCAAGAGCGATTCAGCTCCGTGTCGAAGCTCCTGAGCTTGTGGTAATCTAAAGTACGTGGATGTGATCGAAGGCTCACTGATATCTACGTTTTTTCTAGAGAGCAAGGAGGAACCAGACACCACCAAAGGCAGCGAGGCTCGCTAAGACACTTTACCGTATGTTAACTATTTCTAGAATACCAAGATAAACTTTCCGACTGGAGGGGCTCACATAGACGGTTTCCACACCGTCGACAAGCTCTTCGCACTTGAACTTAGAGTCTTTATCGCTGTTGTGCTCGGGGAAGACGAAGTCGCGGCCGCGCTCATGGCCATGCTTGTTGATGCTGCTACCATTAGTAGGCTGTTGGGCACAGCTGTGGAGGTGGATGATGTTTAGGCTTGAGTAAGACCCAGCAGGAGGAAGAGACACAGGGACTCCATGACCGAGGCTGAAAGAAAGTGACAACTATGATTCTGGGAGTAATACAGTGTAAGAGAAGATGTTTAAGGTTTTTTGTTGTTTGCAAGGGTGGCGAAAAAGAAAGTTGGAAGATTCCGTATAAGGTTTCTTCAGAACCGAGTCAAAAGGCAGGGTCGACTGTGAGGATGGTTCAGATTATCTCCATGTCACTTCCTGACCCCACGGGATCAAGATTCGGCGGATTGCAAGATGTTGGCTATGGGACACGGCTAGGCAACGGTAAGGTGTTACCATTAGATACCGTTTAAAACGGCTGACGTTGAATTAATTTGCTCAAACTTGCTCACTCAAGAGGAAACGGGCCGAATTTCCACCAACCAAGGTGGACTCGGAGATGGCCGACACGCAGACCAAGTAAATCTATTGGCTTAGCCTTGCTGATTGTCGAACCCTTTATGTGACATGCGGCATGAGGGCATCTCGAGCTGCAGGACTCGAAACGTGCTCCGCCGAGATATGTCATGCCGTGCCATTGGTTAGGGTCACGCTCATCGCACGTCTTAGCTGCGTGTTCATCTTTCGATTGTAACTCAACGTGACGTTTTGCCTTCTTCGTGCGTCACTTCTACACCAGTAAAACGTCTTTTTTGAACAACACGAACTGGCATCCACTGCTTCGTACACAACCGTGACGAGTAGTTGACTCCGCTTCCTTGAAATCTTGCTCCAACACGATGGATATGTCCTCATCGTCCTCAGCATCCATGCCTATGTCTACAGCAGACGCCAGTACATCCGCGATGCCTATGTCCGCCATGCAAATGGTTTTCTTCACATCTACCACTACGCCGCTCTATTCGACGTCTTGGACGCTTTCAAACACAGGGCAATAGTGGTGCCGTGTCCTGCATCTTCCTTATCATCTTCGCCACCGCTTCTACGATCTTGTTCGTACTTCGTGCGGAACAGGAGTGGAAATGGCAGCAATTGGAATCAATACGTCAGTACATCACTGCGGGCGCGGAGGGAAAATAGAGGGAGATTGGGATGAATGAGGAGGAATCGAAGATGAGCTTTTCCAGCGAAAACAGCGATGATGGGAGTATGAATGCCATCAAGAGGAAGCGGGTCTCGGGCGTCCGACCATGGAGGACGGCGCAAAATGTGCCACGAGCCTGCTTAGATGTGGTGATTGCTGGAATTGGATATCTGCTGTTGGTTTAGATTCGACTCTCAGCTTGATACTGCTAATTCTGTTTCAGGATGTTGGCTGTCATGACCTTGAATGTGGGATACTTTATGTCAGTCCTTGGAGGCACCTTTCTTGGAAATCTGATGCTTGGCTGTTTCCATGCTTCAACGGGCCATTGAAGGCGTAGGATCAGTGGTCGAAGCAACTGTATGGTATTCAGGCATACGGGGTCGGCACCAGAATACCTAGACACCAAGTGTTGTATAGCCCGTCTAAACCCTCACTGGCCGGGACTGAGCCCCCCAAAGTAATCTCAAAATTGTAACCCAGATACTCGGGTTTGAAGTCAAAGTTCTGCGATACCGCCACTCAAATGCTCAAATGTTTGATTCAAGTTCCAAATTACAGTATAATTTCCAATCTAGAAACGCTCAACGTTCTGTAATTTGGGTACTAACCTTTGTAAATTCTTGCTAATGTGGCTCAATAATTGGATGCTTCATAACATTATTGATAAATAACTAATTTTCATTTACGCATCTCATCAAACGTTATTGTTCAGCGGCCTTCTCCCTTCAATAGAAAAAACAATTAAGAAATTGCGCTCCTACTGGCGACGAAGCCAATACGAGGTATTCCAAATTAAGAGGATATTATGACCTGCCTTTCACCCATACGAGCATTTCCGCAATTAAGACATCTTGTTGATGTTGTCGCACTTCCCTTCCTAGGCAAGCACGACAACGTCAAACATCATCAAAGACTGAACCTGGCATATCTATCTACCGCGTTGTTTATACCCTTGGAGCTTGAGTTTTATAGATGGAAAGTGGGTGAAGCAACACGTAACACACTGACTCGGTCAAAAAACACCAAAATGTCTTTGGTCTAGCGTGAGCAGGTTTGCGCACATATTTTGTTTCATAATCGGAGATGGCATCATCTGAATAGGGAAACACTCGCAAAATTGCTCACCCTCAGTTTTACACCCCGTGTCAGTACACCAGGCGTCTCTGTGGCCGCGTGGGATCCAAGGGACAAAGGCCGGAGCAATCCTCGCAAGAAATAATGACAACACCGTGCCTCCTCCTTCAGAGCTCAGCATTAATTTTACTAGCCAGACTCTCTACCTAATCTTCCCCATAGTCTTCAGCCAGTATACTAATACACCATGTGCCCCACCAACGCTCCAAGTCCCGTCCGCTCTTCCCTCACCGGCGGCGCCGTAGCCGTCATCCACCACGTTTCCTCCACGCAGCAATTGCGCCTCTTCTTCCATAACCCTACATTGCCAACTACCGCGCCCACGCATATAAGTTGCCACGCCGAGCAACCCGACTGGTGTGGCTAATTCGTGAACGGACTCATGCAATTGCGGAGCCAGTAAATTGACTTCTCTAACAATCCAGCTCTTGCCGCTGGCTAGGCAAATGTCCTGCATATGCTGATTTCTTCTTCTGCATCGTCTAGTCAACAAGGCGACCTCACCGCGGCACATCAGGCGGGATTTGGCGATTCCGAAAGGCTTCATGCTGTCCGGCTCAGGCATTCGTCTGACGGTAATAATGACATGCAACTGGGGGAGAGGTTAGAACTGGGCGTTGGAGGCAGTGGTGTGGTTGGACGGACGTTGTCGGTGATTCGTGGGGGGGAGGAGGTTGGAAATGGGGTCATTGGGTGGAGCTAGGCGTGTAGCTCTGTCATGGGTGTGTAATACCGGGTCATACTGTGCGGGTAGTGAAGCAAGAGAGTTCGCTATCCAAGCCTTCAAAAATTTACTGTAGACATTTCTTAAATTCAAGGCGCCAAGTATGTTTAAGACAAGCTGCTATGTACCCTCAAGCATCGTCTGTTACCTTCTTTGATGCTCCTTGATGGTTAGATCCTAAAAGCAGAATCGTGCCTCTCCCACACCTGAATGCCCCCAAGAACGACATCAAACGCAGCAAGCAGTATTGTCCGAAGTTGCACTGCTCCATTGAATCGCAATCAGTGGAGACCACGAGTGATCGAAGCATAACACTTACGTATTCGCAGCGCCAGACGCATCTCGGGAAAAGACAAAAGAGCCAATAAAAGCCCCTGTGAAGATACATAACAGGATGTATCCATTGTAATACATAGCGAAGAGCATGATCATGTACGCAACCACGAACTGCAACTTATAGATACCCGCACGAACGGCTTGCTGGGATAGGGTAGGGACACGGCCATGTCCTCTCAACGGCATCAATGACCTCTCCCATTCTCCCAAAAGGGGCACTGCTGAACGAGGCGGATCCCCTGTGTTACCGTCGTTACTGCTACGATCGAGACGGTTGTGTTTCGAAGTACGAGAAGCAGCACCGGCCTTGAGGGCCTGTTGGTGGATCAGCGCGTCATATGCGCGCTGCAGACGGCGGAGGAACTCGAGGAGAAGGACCAGGACGACGACGCCAATGCAGGAGACGGTGAATAGACCGCTGAAGGTGATGTGCCATTTTGTCGATAGGAAGCATGCGTCGAGCGTGTACCAGTTCCAGTAGATCTATCATAGAGTGAGCCTGAAATGAGGCAAGGAGGATGAGAACGCCATGGGTCTACGAAGGGCGAGTACGCACGGATGATTTGCACTTGGACGAGCCTCCCATGTCCATGCCCGGCATGCTTTTAGCGGGTGCCATAGTGGAGGAACTAGGTTTTAGGATATCTGTTGCGAGAATTGCCGTCACCGTTGCAGCTGTTGACGTTGTCAACACATCCATCGTAAGGAACGATGATGGTTCTGGATGTAGGCTCAATTTGGGGAAGTGGTGAGGCCTGCGACGAGTGACATGGTGACCTATGCGCAGTCTTGGCAGGTAAGCACAGTAAGCATCTAAGACCATGGAAAGCCGAATGGGCACTTCGGCCTCAGATGAGAGTCGTAACTTGCAGGCACACTTCCAAGCGGCACAGTGCGGTGGATTGCGACATTTCCTTCCTTTCACCATTGCATCCCCCAGTCTTGTTTCACCATGGCGGAGTTGCCTGTCGTTGCATTGCCGATCAAGCGTGGCATGTTCATGTGCGCACTTTTGAGCAAGTATTCGGTAGTCCAATACTCGAAAATATTTCAATATTTCGCATACATTAATCCAAGTCCCAGGGGTTCAGGATTGAAGACACGGTCCTTGGTTATGCTGTTCTATCCGTGGTATTGAGACAATTCACAGGTGTACCAACTATGCCTGACCCATCACTGCCCCAAATTTTTTCCCAACTATAACACTCATGTTACTTACCACTCTTCTACATAGATGTAACTTACATAGGCTATGCTTTTGGCACTTTGGACAAGAAGGCGATTGATGCACATAGCTCTGGGCAACACTGGTTATCAGCACTCGGACATTTATCCTACCACAATCAAACTTTCTGAGCTCCACAATACATGGCTGACAGATTACACACTTATCTCCAGGCTCTTCCTGACAACAAGATCTCAGGGAACGACCTCTACGTTTCATCAACGTATTCTTCGCAATCCGACCAACACCGTTTCCTCCCATTTTCCCGTCGTCTCTCTGTTTTCGACAACCATTCTTTCCCAATAGAATATTTTACCCAGTGTGGGAGCAGGTGACATAGCAGGGACCCTTCCGGAGTGCGAACAATGAGCATTTCTGTACGCTCGCGTGCAAGAGACATCCTCGAGCTCTCGTGCTACGTAAATTATGTCAAAGTATTGAATTCGCCGCCATGTTTCAGCAGATCGGCAATATGATTCCTCGTATGGGGTTAAAGACGTCTCCCATGCAGAATAATCAATCCATTCTACACATAATTACCATCCTGACATCCTGTTTTTCGACCAGCATTAACTTCAATGATTTATGGATAGACGGGTTGAATGGTGGCATTGGTCGTCGCCTGAATCAGGTTGCCACAGAATTAGTATAGCTGAAGCCGGCGGGATCACAAGCTGCGTTGGATTTGGCGGTGCCATTGTGAATGAAAGGTTCACCAGCACCACAATGACACAGCCACCCTGTTACCCGCATTTCTGGATCTTTGTCGTTCAATAAACACAAGTTCTTCGCTTTGCAGATGGATTGGGCAAAGATCTTCGAAGATTTGCCCATGTCTACTTACCTGTCGAGTTAGCCGAGTGTCAAGACGTCGGAAAGCGGCTTCATTCCATCGACAAAATTGACGGTTGAACACTGCAAGAATCAATGTCAGTAGGTGGACGTTTGAAGCCGCGATAGAAATCCACGAACCTCGTATAAAATGCCATCGAGATCGTCCTGCACGACTCCAAGTGGGACCCGCCCAAGTCGCAGGCGCCATAGCGCCAGTCTCGCAATAATCACCCAGGCCCGTTTGTACGATTGCCGGCAACGGAGCCGACCATCAGGCAATGACTCTTCGTTCGTTTTCATCTCTTTGAGAGCCATAGCATTCTTGCCCTTCCGCCCGCACCTTGATATAACAGTGTGGCTCTCTAGTGAAGACTACGGGAACAAGGGGGGAGCCAAAAGAACGTGAACGAAGTTGCGAGCCATCCAGAAAAAAACCACCAAAATCGTCTCCGAAGGCAACACCAATATTGCTAACGAAACATTCAACGCGGAAATTAAATTCGTATTCATCGAAATATAAGCGAAACTTATTACAAAATAAGCGGCTTATAGAAATATTACAAAATCTTATAAATAATTCATCATAAAACTCATTATTAGATCTCGCACAAGCTTTTCGCTCTAGAGAAAAGCAGTTCGGTATTCTTCTTTTAACACGTCAGGTATCAGCGGCGCATTATCACGTACAGTCAAGCGATTACGAATGAAGCTGTGGTGTAACATTAACCCAGAAATGCAAATATTCTTGAATAATTTGAATCAGCCCGCTGCTTGAAGACATCCCCCATCAATATAGCTCAGGGACAAGGCAACGGAAAGCCGCTCTGATGTTCATTCGAATGCATACGTTGGGCCAATCGTGTCCGGTCAGGAAGGAAATTATCCGAGACAACCTAGGCATACGCAGGAGCTTCTTTTGAAGGTCATATCATGCATATCCCAACTGCTATCAAAGTTACTACTGCCTTATGAATCTCGTCGCCGACTATTCAAACTTCCGAGGCACTTCTTTAACACCCTTCAGACTTGCTTAATCCTGAAGTCAATTCTATGATTTGTGCGGCCAAGGAGTCAAATTTTTGTTATCTTTTTCGTCACCGTAGTACCCACCAATCATAGTATTTTTCGTGACAGTTTCAATTGATTGGTGGATACATCCGAGCCGGATTTTAAAGAAGACCAAATTCCTGCCCCGCCTCGGCAGAGTGGACACCGAAACCAACTACTTCAAAAAGCACTAACGTAATTCAGAGTTTGAGAGAGGAATCTTTATATTTCTATTATGTGGTAGGGTAACTCTTTAGAGAGACGCAATGGATCAAGTGCTTTGACTGTCAATGATCTTCAGTTTTTCCAAATGAATCACATCTTGCCACAGGCAGCTAATATGAGACTTTAATGAAACGACTTTTCTTTTCAAAGACAAAAACGCAAGTGTAAAAATGAATTTCATTCGTTGTTCATAAGCTTTGTCTCTATCTCTATTAAGTGAGATTTTCAGCAGTTTTCTTACTGGGCTCAGGTGGCGAATGAACTTAGAGTCGACGACTTGCATTTAGTTCTCTGACTTTTATCGTCGAAGCTGCTCTCTTGCCATTTTTTTCAATGTGTTACAACCTATGTTCATTTAATTCGCCAGTATCGTAATTGCTGGTTTTAGCTTACACTCTGCGCAAACGGTACTCAAGCTTTCGCGTCTGGAATTAAAGCCTTGTGAAGAGCGCGGAATAGTCGTTGATAGCATCGTCGCTACTCGATTCTGTCTCAACAGAAGTAGTGGTGAATGATAATATAAAGACTTACATAACAAATCTGTCTGAGTAATAACAAACGAAAGGAAGTTTCAGAGAATGATTTAGAATAATTAAATACACTGTTCGATTTGTAACTAAAGATTAAGCTTTCAAACGTCTCAGACAAGTGTTGTTGAGACGTGTCGTCTGGCATATTTCAAAGAGTTCGAATTTTTTGACACTAAGCCTCCAGAAATCATGTCTCATTACTAATAACTTAACACTGACTTCAATGAATACCGCCAATCTTAAAGGCTTTTTCTTTAGATTTTTGAATCCTATACAAATACCCACTTTCACGACATGGAGAAAGATAAGTCACAGTTACCTCCCACCCAAGGAGACATGAACAACCCTCCCTCGCCTTCCTATACCATGGCTTCCTCGAGCGGAGGTAACGAGCATCACAGGCAAGAGATTCACTCTGTCTCAACCACGGCCTCAGTGGTCACCCCGAAAAGTTCGACGTCCACTACCAATACTGTCTCTGGATCATCAACAGTATCAAGCCCCGCACCTTCAACTTCAAGAGTACCAACAGCTGGTCAAGGGACGTCATCCACATCCCGACCTCCACCCTTTGGGATGACAAACTTTGAATCGGCGACGACTCCAGCAACTAAGCCTGTTGTTTCATCGACACCATCCTCTTCGACTTCACCGCCACCATCTCTAAGCACATCGACGGCATCCCCACTGTTCTCGGCGTCATCATACGCGTCGGAAAGTGTTCTATCCCAAGCAACTCCTTCGTCGACAGTGCCGCCAACTAGCTCGTCTTCGACGACGGCTCCCGCATTCACATCCAAACCTTTCGGATCCTTTACTTTCAACCTCACGCCCGCCACAGCTCGCTCTCCACTAACGATGAATCCTGAAAGACCAATGTATGCTTCCTGTCAGCCGTCAGCCACCGCGCCAGCCAATCCAGTAACAAATGGAACACCGCCGGCATTTGACTTTAGTCAACCATCAGGCTTTGTGTTTCCCACCCCAGGATCAATTGCGCAGAGAAAAAACCCAACTCCGAGCTCACCGTCAGGAGCGTCTCCAACAACAGTCACAGCACCGTCTAGATCCACAGCTACCGCGAGTATTTCATTGAGCAATGCGCCTCCAAACGTACCACTCCCAACATTTTCAGCGCCAGGACCAGCAGCATCTAGACCGACAACATCTACAAGTAATGCGCCGTTGCTATCTGCCACTTCGTTCACATGGCCCAACCCAGATACAATGGTAGGATCCACAGTCCCTAAAGCGCCGCCCACAGTCGATTGCACTGCGTCAATGCTAGTGAAGCAGCTCCAAGCCCAGATACAACCATTGAAGCAGAAAACCCTACTAGAGGGACTTCTTTCTCACTTCCGCATTCCAGACATAGAATCCCTGGGAGACGACAACAAGTGTCACGTATGTCTCGAACCTTTCCTGACGGGCAGCAGCCCCGAGTTACCAATCAAGTTGCCCTGCGAACACATATGCGGGTCCGTGTGCATCCTCAAATGGCTGGCCCCGCAACAAACTCGCCCGCGGGAGAAGAATTGTCCAATCTGTCGCAGGCCAATCTATGGTATAGAGTGCGCTTCAGAGTGGAATGCGCTTTCCTCCCTGGAAAAAAGTATGCTAGGGACGGCCGGGAAACTGCAGGCAATGGTGATATCTCCGGAGAAAAGCCAGAGTCCATCTCATAGCCTTGGCCAAGCGGTCACAAAGCCAATCGAGACTGAAATACCTGCGGCCTGGGGAAGGGGACTCTTTTTGCAGAGAGATCCAGGCCATGACGAGATACAATGGAAGGCGTGGACAACTTTTATTGAGGAACTTGTCAGATACGTGGAATCTGCTGACGAGTGGATGCTTTGGTATCATCGACGACAACTTGTCATCCCTACCATCAACATGATAACGGTGGCGAACTTCATTGATATGAAGAACAAAGGATACGTGTGGGTATCTCGATTGATTGGGGAAGTGCCGGAGTTATATCTACCTCTGCATTCCTTCTTAGATCAAGCTCATCCGGACTACTACTTAGCAACTCTAGGAGAGGAGCAGTACAGGAGAACAGCTGATCATCATGCAAGGATCGAATCGAGAGGGCGTTGTTTGTGGAATACTTCCTCCCCACCGCTCATTATTTTCAGAGACTGAGTACAAGCGAGCGCCATGTGCGATAATGGGTTTCTACTCTTATGCGAAAAGGGCGTTGGAAGAATTAGCTTTTTAAGTTCTCATTAGAATTTACATCAGGCACACTGTCTTTGCTGAATTCAAACTTTAAGAATTAGTCGGACGGAAGCGTAGTGGTGTCCTTACTTGTGTACTTGATATTACTTACAGACGTTGGCTATATTCTAGAAACCCTAGGATCACAACATCTCGGAGCCTGCTTTTAAAATCATCCGTCGATAGTTTAGGTAAGGAGCTTATCTGCTATATCAGGTAGTGATTGAAAATTCATGGGCAGGTGTGATAGGTAAGGCTGAAGAGCGCGTATAACTTCTCCGCTTAGCGGAGCCAGAAACGGGTATTCCTAGCACCAATGTGGGCATGGGTCAAGTTGGCGACATCAAAGTGGGATTAGTCGACGATTGTTCCAGATGGGTGGAGGGGTGGAGGGTGAAAAACGAGATGGAGCAAGGAAGGGGTAGCTTATGATTATGGTGGTAACGACGATGACACTCGCACTTTTCTTTATTTCATTTTCTATTCGAGACCGGTGAGATCTTCAGCACCACGGATGCGATAGCGGACCTTGATCAACACTTGTAGTCTCGGAGGTATCGCTCGACCTTGGTTTATTTGGCGCCTGTCCTGGGCTTACATTTCAAAGGGTGCATCAAAACGCCACCGAAGCCAGGAGCAAGTTTCATTGACACCTCACGTCAGCTTAATCGGCCACGCCGGGACCAAATCATCGTTATTTAAGACTATATCCGAGATTGACGAAAAAGGTACTATTTTCTAGAACATCTCTGGAAAGTACTAATGTTTGTTCTCGGAGGTATTTCTCGTTACTTTTGGCGCAGAATTTTAGCTTATATTCAAACCGTTGCATTGGAACACTGTAGAAGCCAGGAGCAGGATCCACCGAGGTCTTCCATCGGCTCCAATCTCCGAGTTGGGACCAAGCTATCAACCGTTGTGTCCGAGATTTTCGAAATAGCCAGGACCAAAGGACTCCAGTGTGACTGACAAAGAAGGTGGCTTAAGCTCACTGGATACTCTTCGCTTTCGGAGGGGTGTGGGTCGATCCATTTCTTATTGGCGTATGTCTTCATCATAATTAACGGTATTCTATTTCGGCCAGATACAGAGTTACATTTGTTACTCTCCGTTTCAAACTATGATATCTACCTCGAGGAACTTACTGGGCTAATCGGGGTAGACGGCAAAGGCGATGCTAGAGCGGATACTGATTTTGACATCTTCTCCTACGTAGTGAAAGCGCCTACTAAACCCAACGCAGCGTCAATGGGTTCTAGATGTGTCCCGGTGCGTGTTACAATGCACAATGTTTGTAGGATAGACTCATCATTAGGATCATCTCTTAAGATTTATCAGCCGTCAGTGGATGATTCTAAGCCGGAAAGGGACGAGCTGAAAGGAAAATCACCTCAGAAAAACTCAACTGCGGGGAACTCAGCCCCAAGAAAGGACATGAATAATTTAGGCTCCTTTTCAAATCTAGCATCGATTGAACAAATTCTGGAAAAGGGCAACTCTGGCGACACGATATGTGAGTGAGTGGGCCCTCTATGCTGGGAATCGATTTGTGCTTCGATTAGCATCGCTCGAAGAGAAAAATGAGGCCTAAGGAAGATGAGTGGCTTAAGGAGGCATAGCGGAGAAGCTGGTGGACAGTCTTCAGCTTCGCCACGCACAACGTTCTTAGGACTGCGTTGAGAAGAGGCACAGTGGAATCGTGATGGAACACAACAGTATCAATCTTGAAGTGCTCCAGGTACAAATGCGAGCATGAACAATGAAGAATGGAGCATACTTATCGAATAGCACTCGTGATGGCTTTGCAGTCTATCTTCGGGAGAGGCTGCCTTTTCAAAGTTGCAGTTCAGGTACTGCCGCTCCGTAAATCAGCTACTCAGCCAACTAAAGGCGCTAGACTAATGCTCGGCTAGCTGTCGATCAACCGTTACACTAGGCCCGTGCCTCTCCAACCTCTCAAAATTTCCAGCCCATCAGCATCATTCGCGACAACAGCGTGCCTTTCGCAGCAAGCTAAACGTACAAAGTACTGGCCCGACACTCACACAGGCTTTCAACCAAAAGTTATAAGGGCTAGGGGCTCAGTATCTCGGTCCAGCTGGCATGAGAAAGGATCCGTGTTCAAAGCCCGTTCAGGAACGACTCGCTAACTTCAAGGTTAGAGGGCCGGTAATCCCTAATGAGTCCGTACTTAGATAGAAGGAGACTGCGTTGATTATATCCCCTAGTTGATTCTAGAGAGCGGCCAAGAGAGCTGAAGACAATAGACATGAGCTCGGTTTGGGTTGCATTGAGTTTAGCTCAACCGTGCGGCGGCGCGACTTCCGAGAGTTTCGACCATGAAGATCTGACACACTCCATCGTCTCACAACATTCCAGACTCTACGGAGTGACTTATAACATACCTCATGGACTGCTTAGGCAACCAACCCATGCGATTAACGCGGTTGGCCCTTTTCGACTTCGCCTTGCACCTCCGTATTGTTGTTCATCCAGGATCAATCAGTGCTGACGTTAATCGTGCCACACAATTACTCTAGTTCCGGGGCCGCCAAGGGTTCCTGCACTAGCCTTATGCCACAACGGCCGGTGACGAGGAAAGTAACATCGACATCTGTGTACAGGACTCAGAGAGCAAGAGGGGTAGCAAAGGTCAGAACTCAGAACAAAGCCCGTCCGTAACAATGAAGGTGCAGGAAGCGTATAGATAAGGCATTACTTCTTTACGTTCTATGGCGTGCGAAGAATGGCAATGCGCCCCATGTCACACTGTCCTGAAACTCGTCTTTTTGTTGGGTTTGCAATGCATCACCTCCCTCTCCGCGAATGAGAGATCTAGACCTATGTATTAGCCAAACACCTCAATGATTTCTGCTGTGCTGTTTCCCACCCCTGCCCCTCACCAATTGCTCATAAGTATCTCTACCCGCTCGTTATGTCGCTCTTCTGTCGGTACTCATTGCAAACACGTCCAATCATTTTCTCTAGAAATCGCTCTTTCTTGGATCTTTGCTTGTCAAAGCCCGTCCTTCACTATGTATTTCAACGCGTCTGGCACGCTTCGATCTATTCTGATTAGTTGCCTCGCACTCTCTGCCACCATAATCCCAGTCCTTTCCGCACCTGCCCCCGCAGAGAACACCAGCCCCTGGATCCCGCGCTCGCTCAAAGCGCTCTTCGAGCCTCGAGCCGCCTCAAATCAGTGCGGCCCCACCGGCACCGGCCTCTACATAACCAACAAAGGCTCTGGCCCTCAGACGTTCACCGTCTTCCAGGGACGCTACTCCATAAACTCCGATCCCTACACGAGCGTCACCGTCGCCGCGGGCAAATCCTCACCCGTAACACTTGGCGTCGGCTTCATCGGCCACGTTCAGCGCGGTACCCTACTACCGGCCACCTGGGTGGAGCTGAACATGGTTGACGGCGCAGCCGACGGGGACGTAAGTCTGGAGATCGGATGCGATGGTGCCGTCCAAGTTCAAGCCAGTCCCGTTACCGGCAATCTCAAGCCACCCGTGTTCGGCTTTTACGACCCGACCCTCTTCACCAAAGCACCAGCCGAGGCGTTTTTCAATCCCGCGAATCCAACGCACGAAAATCTCGGCGGTACATTGACGAAAGCTCATGGGGTCTTGGACGCGACCGGCACTATTGCAACAGGCGTGATAAATCAGGCCACCTTGAACTACGAACAAAGCGTGCTCGCGCAGTCCGCAGAATACCTTTGGGGCGGAAGTGGGACCGGTCAAGCGGAAGCATCAAACAACTGTCTGCTTATCACGTTCTACTGATTACGTATGAGAAATGCCTGCAACGAGTCACAGACAATACCTGTGTTGTGATTTTGGGGAGCGCGCATGTGGGTGTTGGTTAGAAAGAGGTGTTTAGGGTTATAAACGTCCATTACATAATTCTTTACGAGTCTGCATTCGCTCATCCTAGATATTTTGTTTCACTGGAGTTGAAAGTGTTTTCTATATTCTACACATGTATCTTCCATCGTGCCACCCTTTGCGCCGTGGATATTTCAACGTCCCTAAGAAAGAAATGTCCTACTTCATCTCGAGAGAATACTAGCGAAATGAAACCGTTATCGCGCATCCATTGTGCAAAGCTTTATTTTTCGTCGCCTAGCGGCCCTGAATCAATGACTCCGGTAGCTTACAGTTGAGCAATTGTGGAAATCATTTGATAGACATATTCATTCAACTTCATCTAGTCGAAACCAGCTAACATCCCTAAGCCGATAATGTCACGGTACATCCGACTAGCGCGGTTTTTGCTCTACCCCACTGACTATAAATTCTGCTTCTTCGATTCCTGCGCCGCGGAAATCTACAACTCTTGAGAATAGACGAATTTGATTCAGCTGGCCTGACTGATTTCGACGAAGTCGGCGTGAGAGTTAGAGTTACAACGACGTTGGCTCAGACATGCATGAACCCACTATGTTCTCCACAGGGCATCAAAACAGGGACAAAAGGGTACGAGGCTACGGTGCTGTTGGAGGAGGTCTTTGCTGCTATAGCCATATCTCATTGCGAACGAGAAGTACATTCTTCTTGTTTGCTTGTCTCTCTCAACATATCAAACAAAAGCCAACCTCGGCGTTGAAACAAATCAAGAGCAACGAATGCGCACGATCTCAAACGTGTTTGGTTCGTAACGTGAATACAATAAGGCGGTAGGCATGGGCTCAAAACATAACACCCGTCAATATATGTCAAGGCTGCAAGGCTGTGGTGCGACCTCTTCTCGCGGCTGTGACCGTCCTCTTGTATAAAGAGATGGCTTCTTTCACGCTTTGATGAATGACATAGCTCAATCGCCTCGCCTCGTCTGAATGAGAAGTTGTGGAAAACGGCATTTTTGAGGTCTGCGAGTGAGACCCTCTATAACTCGATTTTCATTTCTCTCCAATTCTCAAAGCTGCTGGGAATAGAGAAGCGTCTCGCGGCTCTCAATTTCCTGACAAGCCGTGTCTTGATACGCTCATAGCTTAGAGAAGAACTCTTTCTCAGCCTCATCCACTGCTGTTTCGAGAAAGACAGTGCGATAGTCGTGAACGGCAGCTTTTGTCTGAGCAAAAGCTGCGGGGTCTTCCATTCCATCGGTTGACAGTGAACACCATTCTTTGAAAAATATTATTATAGCACCAATACCTTGTTGACTCTCTTCCTCGTATGCACGCTGGGCTAATTACTCTTCACCGAAATCGACAGGGCATTTGCCAGAATCAGAACACAGCTCAATCCATATTTATTGTATTTCCATTAAGGCTTTCGGGGAAAAGAGTAGATTCTCACTATCCCATAATCCCATTACAAGTCTGGTCGGTCTCCTTCGAACAACCAAACTACATAGTTGAGGTGCAGTTCAATGTCGCGGATTTCTGAGAGATGTTTCTAGCTCATAGAATTTCTGACATGCCTCGATCTGTCTCATCACATCAATTCGCGCTTGTTCGTCTCGAGGAAGAGAGTCATAGTCGCAAGGTAAGTCCGACAGCTGAGCGTCGTCTAAAACAGAACCCCCTGTCCTCAAATGCTCGAGAGATACCAGATAGATGGTAGATTGGTAGCACAGCGGACCATTGCCAATAAATT
The DNA here is from genome assembly GCA_009733775.1 of Alectoria sarmentosa. Lineage (NCBI taxonomy): Eukaryota > Fungi > Ascomycota > Lecanoromycetes > Lecanorales > Parmeliaceae > Alectoria > Alectoria sarmentosa. The sequence goes on from WOGZ01000141.1 coordinate 20,525, forward strand.
TTGCTAGTGATTTGTCTTGATTTGGATCGATAAGAATGGTGTCCAGGTGGAGATCTGGGTGCCAAAGCGTTGGCCCATGAGAAGAAGATGAAGGGAAGCAGACACCAAGATTAATCTAGGCTACTATAGGCGAACACCGATAGGGCGGCTGGCGGCGGAGAGAAGGGCAGCTTCAAGCGCAATCTCTTGGCGCGCCCTCGAACATTTTCGGGCACCAGCTCGCATGCTAAAAACTTACCGCTTACTCACCTTTCAGAGTCAGAGACTCGTTTACTTCCATGATAACGCATACTGTCGTAATGAAGATCCCGCATCGTTGAAAGGCTGCCTTGCATGCCTTACGACGCAGCATAATCGCTACAGTCGCTAGATTAGGTCTTCTCCACCATCCCCACATAAATGATGTCTCCGGAAAGTTATGTAGCCTCTTACAGGCTGCTGCTCGCTGCTCGCTGCATTCTTGCAATTTTGCACCTGTCAAAGGAGATCTCTCAGTGCGAGCTGCTCTCCTAAACTCGCAACGTTCAAGCACTCGCTAGAGGAGTAATCCGAACCTCGGGTATCGTCGTAGTGTGGGTCAACTCTTCTCCCCATTTTGTATACACATGAACTATAAATGCCATGATATTCCTCTTGAAATCCCTCAGTGCATTCCCATTGTCGAACCTTTTTACACAACCTATTCAGCCTTCTTTAAGATATTGGAAGAGCGTGCATTTTCTCACTATGCAAACCTCAAATACTCTCCTATTTCTGCTCAGCTTTTTGACAGCTATTTCTGCAAGTCCAATTCGCCGAGATGCATCAACAAATTGTCTGAGCGATCCAAAATGTGGCCCAATCCCTGGAGAATCTTTGCTATACAGCGCCTACACCCAAAAAACCCCTCCGTTCCCGGCAAACATGACAGCCCCAGTTTCAGCAACCACCACTGGGCCTGCGGGAGAAGATGATATCCTCTTTGAAAATCTACTCAGTGCAGAATGGGCTGTTTACAATTTCTACCAACAAGGCGTGGAGGCGTTCAATCAATCAGCCTTCACAGACCTCGGGCTCCCCAACACAACCTATCAGAGAATCACCGAGATCCGTGACAACGAAGCTGGCCATCTGCGCATTTTCCAGGACTCAATCTCGTCCTCGTCCATTAAGCCGGGGGCCTGCAGGTATGAATATGGCTTCACCAATGCCATGCAATTTCTGGCCCTACAGAACATCATTGAGGTCTCCAGCATGGCATTCCTGACGGGCTTGGCGCAGCAAGCGAAGGAACTATCGACCATGGGTGCCCTTGTAGCAATTGGGGAGACTGAAACTCGACATGAGGTGAATCCATGTTCCATACATCATTCGTTGCCCTCTTCGCTTACTTCATGCTAGGTCTGGGCGCTCATTGATGTTTGGGGTCTTGATCCTTTCGCAGGCCCCGCAGATACCTCCTTCGCCTACGCAAACCAGATCCTCTACATCACACTAGCCGACTTCATCATCGCCGGAAGTTGTCCCCAGGAAAATCCTCCCTACCCTTACCCATCGCAGAAGCTGCCGCAGTTGAGCTACAACGCGTCCACTTCTACGGGTCACCCAGGATCGCCCATAACATTCGTGTACAAGGAAAATCGATACAACAACGAAACTCTGGTACCGGATTACGACGCTGGAAAATCTTACTATGCCGTCTTCTTCCACGGAGTGAGCAATATCACCATGCCGCTCGACACGAAAACAAACTCGTCAACTATTCCTGCGGCGATTGACAGCCTAGGAATAATCTTAGTCGTGATTGCCGATGAGCCCGGAGCGCCTACCCTGGATAGCGTTGTTGCTGGGCCTTTGATCCTACTTCAGCAACCTACGAGCGCAACGAACCTTACTGCTGCATAGCGCAAGCGTCAAGATGCCATTGGACGTGGGAAGCTCTGGTATACGTAGGATGGGCCATGGAACAAAGGACAAGGGCGAAATGTGAATAAAATTCCAAGCATGGTGGGGATCTCGTTTATACAGAGCTTTAAATGAAAAGTAAGCTTGACCCATCAGCCTCCCAGCAAAAGAAATATACAGAGAAATGAATTGACTGCCTTTCTTCTTCGTGGGCTATCACTTCCAGTCAAGGGCCTGTCTTTCTTGCTTTCCAAGAGTCCCCTTCCTCTTCGAAGAACACAGCTAATATTGTCACCGAAGTCTCGCACCTGTAGTACTTCTCTATTGAATCGATCATGATGTCTTGTAGATTCTATGGACCACTCTCCTTATCCTTTGGATGTTTGGACAGTTCCTGACCATCCCTGCTTACTAGTGAAGCCTGGTCTCCGTTGACGCAAAATCATTGAGAAAGCCCAATTTAGGGCCGAGAGTAAACTTGTTTCATACAACAAGCACTTCATTAACGGTCAATGGTGAAACATAAGTCAACATACATGGATGTCTCAGAATCCGTCTCACCACGAGCTTTGTTCCCCCTTCACCCCTACCAGTGCTCCTGTCGTATTTGCCCAAGACACACATTTAAAGATGATTGTTTTCATCGCTTTGCAACAATATGTCATACACTAAAGTCTCAGGCCGAGCGAGTCAAAGGAGTTTCAGAAATGGATGGACAGCACATCCTCCAGGTCTAATAAGCCATCGCCTAGCAATTGCTTGGGCGCATCAGCAATCGTTTCATCACAAAAAGATATGCGCAGCAGACGTCCAGCTCTATCTATTGCCCAGCGGAACCAACAAAACCAGGTGATCCAAGATCAGGTAAGATTTTGGTTCGCTGATAAGTATCCAAGCCTATAATTTGTAAAAATGCTGACTTGATTCAAGGACAATGAGGATGCGCCCCCCATGAGAGGATTCAGAGTCTCGCGGCACCGTACATCTCCAGTCAAGGGTTTTGGATGGTTCGCAACCCAGAAGATCATGCGAGGCACGCCCTTACTCGCTGAAAAGGCTCTCTTCGAGGCGGTTGGCAACAATACGGAAGATGAAATCACAGCCAAACGGGACAGGCTACTTCCACCGGATCTGCTGGACTTCAATGCACTCACGTCTGCGGATCTACCAATTTCAGCCAAGAATATCTTCGACACAAACTGCCTTAAGATGCACAGAACGCAACAAGGCCAGATAAAGTCAGGCCTCTTCCTGGAGGCCGCTCGCCTCAACCACTCGCACATACCTAACGCCTATGCTGTACTGGGCGTGGAATTGAATGCTCAACCGTATCACTATACACGCAATGGTCGAGATTGCCAAAGATGACGAGATCACAATCAGCTACCGCCCTGCCACAGGATATCACACAAGGAGACAGAGCGAAATCTCGAGCTTAGAAAGTGGGGCTTTGGGGGCGCTTGCGGTACGTGTCAGCCCCACTCGTCGTTTGGTGCAGGCAGCGATTCCCGTCGCGCCTTCAAATGCGCAGACTTCAGGACCTAATCGATACGAGAAACTACCCTCCTGGCAACAAAATCCAGCGGTTACATGATATCGGCAAGCTTGAGCATCTTCTACGACAAGAAGAGCTGATCTACCCGATACTTGCGGACGTATACCATCTTGCAGCAGGGTCGTATCAAGATACGTTCTTGGGTGATACGAGTAGTGCAGCCAGCTATGAAGATGGAAATCGTAAAAAGGCTTTGGAATTAGCTAGGAAGAAGCTAGATCTCGATGTGGCTTGCACTGGACACAGGTCACCTGGAGTGACGAAGACGTTGAGGTTCGTTCGTCAGCTGAAGGCATAGTGATGTATGCGTTGGGATATAGAAAAGAAGAATGTGCGCTCTTGCCCGCTAGTCGAAGGAGGTAGACTGAGGCCGACGAGCCAGCTCCCTTTGTTGACACCCTTAGGCTGGTCAATAATGAGGCGCTCGCTTCATACGACAGCAACGAGGCATGTACCGAAGGCTTGGTGTACGCGCTGTATCGGGAGGTGTGCGCGCAGCCGACCGAAGAGATCAGAATCCCAGATTGTCTGATGCAGTATGGGAGGGACGCTTGCACCAAAGAAGAGTACGCAGTACGTTTCGTCCACTTGAAGGAGACGTTGAAGCGAGAGGAGCGGGATGGGGTCGACCACTGGGCCGACTGTGGAGTCTTGGATTCTACAGCCCCAGGAGCCTGAGGGGTCTTTGCGTTGAAAGCGTCGAGAGAGCGAGAATTCGGAGATGGCACACTCTAGTACAAAGGGGGTGCTTGGGTGCTTGAAGCGGAATGACCACAGCTTTAAAACGTGCATGCTTAGAAGAATGCTCTCGAGACATCGAAATCAATGCTACAACCCTTCCTTCCGCAAATACCGCCTCGATAGCCTCTGAGCGGACGGGTCGAGGTACCGATACTTGGCCTTGACTTTTCACTTCGTCGATCTTGCAAACCAGATAAAGACTTGCAGTTTGCTATTCGCACTCTTTCATGAGCGGAATCTTGCTTTCAACTTCTGTACTTGAAAAGATTCTTCACGAAATAAGGCTTCCTTTCAATTGACCCAAAAGATGAGGCACAGCTCTGAGCGAGCCACTTATCGCTGCTTCCTAGATCTGGTGTAGCTTATGGGTCATTGTTTGCTGTTTGAAAAACCCACGCAGTCTCCGTTGGCATTCGACACGATATCATTGGCGTGGGTATATTAAGCACACTTCTCTCCTCATTTACTCCTTTGTCTGCATTTCATACCATATAAGGACTTAGGGTTAGACCTGCCTTGATGATCTATATAAAGTGCGAATCGCAGTATGTTCTCCAGCCCCTTACTAGCCTTTTTGCCAATCATAACCCTCGAAGGCAACGAAAAGTTTCCTGCAAGCGAAGTCCTTGGCAACGTTCTTTTTGGTACATATTTGACTTGCTCCGGGGAAAAAGTTTAGTCAATGACCATTTAATATTCATTTTGCCGCTCTGTGCTCAACACTTACTTAACTCGGGATGACTGTGAGTCCTGATGACATTCATTCCGGTACCTTGCTTAGGCCGTCTCTTGATTCCAAAGAATACGATCACTCACCGCGCCCAAGAGACCCATATGAATGGCCGGGGCTCATGTGATACGTGGATTGTGCCTTTACCGAGAAGCTCGATTTCAAGCCTGAATGACCTCGAATTCTGTTATAGACATCACTCAGGATATCCTAAGAACATGCTTTCAAACGTATCATAGGATTCACAAAATGATTCTCACCGGCCTTGGAGTGTTACGTAAATGGCATGATCTTAGCCTATTGTTGTCCAAACCAGCTCTGTGTTAAAGAGTTATGATACCATTATGCAGCCTGGCTGCAGGGGCGGTTCGGACATAACACCCAGGTGGGAAGGTGCTTATCCCCCCTCAAGGCGCAGGCTTTTCTTCATCTTTCTCACCCATCCTCTTTGAACTCTATAGTCTCTCGAGCAATACCCTGACACAATCGTCGATAAAATGAATTCACCGACCGACTGCTTTGATTTACACGCCTCCGGCCTCTCATCCATAGACGTCGATGACCACTCTGGCGGCGCTGTCATCACCACAAGCCAACGTCGTCGCCAAGGAAGATTTCCGCTACTGCGCTTGCCCAAAGAAATTCGTCTCCACGTCCTCAGCTTTCTCCTTCCGGACGTAGACCAGATCAACTCAGGAAATGAATGGGGATGCACTCAGGATGCTGGAGAGAGCATCACAGCCGACATCTGGACTATATACCGGCACGATAATGCTCTCTGCGAGATGGCTGTCATGCAGACGAGTCGCCAGATATACGAAGAGACAGCCGGCTATCTCTATGATAGACTCACAGTGATTGTACACATCGAAGACAGTGGTGTTGACTTCCTCACAGCCCACTGGGGTTGCGGGTGCGTAGAGGGGTGTTTGGATACCAACATCCCGCTACACAAATTCAGGTGTGTTTGGCTACAGGTTCAGGCCTCCTATGACCAACCCAGGCACATTGTACATGTGAGAAGGAACCTTGTGGATTTCTGCAGCATGTTTTACAGGCTGGAATCACTCAAGTGCCTGCGCGTCGATTTCTGGGACTCATCCCATTGTCAGGCGGGTACAAGGTGGGGATTCAAAGAACCTACGAGTATTCAAGGCGGCGTTGAGGTGGCGACTAAAGACCTCGAAGACCTTATGGAATACGTGGGGTACGACGAGAAGACCGTCGAGCAACAAATTTGGCGAGCAGCAAACTCCACAGGGACCGCACTAGTCTCCACAGACATCGAGCTCATCCTGCAGCCTTTAAAGCTCTTACGAAATGTAAGCAGCTGTCAGATCTTTCTGAACCCACACCTCCAAGAACACACATCACTGGTGGAGCTGGTGGCCAGCTACAAGGAGATGATCGAGAGTAAGCAGGAGCTTCTTCTGGAAGATCTAATGCTCGTGCATGCCACATCGGAGGACCTGTATCGATTGGCAAGAAGCGTCCACGGCGAAGGTCTCTACCATCTCCACTCCACAGAGCAAGAAAGGATGGACAGCCTGTTGTGGCGGACACGGAAATGGCATTCGATACGAGCTGAGTCCTGTGTAGGCACTGAACATGCGTCAGTTAGGGATGGATTTTTGCCTGCAGAGCTCCTGTGGTGGAGTGGCAATTAGTACCACCCTAGTTCCAGGGCCAGCACCGGCAGACAACAGCGGTCGAACAAGAATGGTACATGCGTTTACGATGTGGGTCAAGGGAAAGAATTGAGCTCTAGTGTTTGGTAGCTCTAGAATCAAAAACATCGATACCTTTGAGAAGACCTTTATGTAATCGTTTTCGGTATGTTACTGCCAAGGATTCTCAACCAACTATTTTGACGTACCATCTGAAGTAGCCCCTCACCGAACTTTGACACCCAACAAGGTCCCCAAAACAGGCTCTACGACTTCTTTGAGCCTGGCCTTTCTGAAATACTAATCAGCCTTACAGCCCATAACACAGACGTTCCCCATGGCTGGACGAAGCGGTCTGTACGAGTGTGGGCAATGGGGATATAGGACAAGGCGCGAGGAGCGTTCTTGAATCGACGCTTTTCTTAGAACTTCTATCCAAGGACGATTATGGCATGATACTTGATACTTCGAGAGTGTAGAAAGCTCTCGAGGCGTGAGGATGATAAAAAGCTGTACTGCTGTACCCTTGTGAACGTCGGATGCGCGTCGAGACTACCTCTCCCTATTACGCCTCTTGTCAGACTCCCCAACCAAACGTGCCCTCCTTCAATGAAGTTCTTTCTCCTGGCCTTCAAAACTCCTTCTATCTATGTAGCTCTTTCATTAGATCTTAGTAGACAGGATGCAGTTCGTAGCGGCCGTTTTGGGATACCGTCGTTTCTCCACCCATTCACCGCTCTTGACTTGATACGCCGCAGCACGTAGAACCTGTTCAACTGGTCTAATCGAAGCTGGATTCGTATTTCAAAGCATGCCCTGAAAGATGATGAGAGACACAAGCGAGAACCATGACTTGATGTTTGCAAAGCCCATAACTCTTCTTAGAACTACCATAGATAGATTTTGAGAGCAAATATCCAGGAGGGTCGACTTAAGCCTGTAGCTGCAATCCACGTCCTTTCGGTGGGCTATGAGCGATTCCCACTCTCAGATGTCCTTCCAACTTCTCGACACTCTATTCAAGGGTCATGATATCGGAAGTAAATCGAGCATAGGAGTGGACGAAATGTCGCTCGACGAATTGGACAGATGCAAGCTCAAGCCCGAAAAAGGGCCATTGCTCGAAGAAGTTCCCACATATCTCGGGATGATAGGCGGCTCAATCATCTTACCAGTAGCTATATATGGCGTCATCGTCTCAGTGTTGAAACGCGAGTCCGTCGTATACATGTACAGTCCGGCGGGTCGGCTCTGTGTGACTGGATCCCGTTAGTTCGTCAATGGACTTGCCAATCAGACAAGACTTACTGATCAAAGGTGCATAGCCTCCTTGTGGTGTCTGCTCCAGTCCCTTCGGAGGTTGGAGGCACGGTCGAAGCCTCAGCACCTGGTTGACGACATCGGACCACTTCTCTCTGAATTCAGGTTTGAGCTCCGGAGGCTGATCGCCTCGCCTACCGTAAGGCTGGAGCACCAAGGCGATCTGGCATGATCCTGTATAGTCGAGATAGTATTCAGCGGCACGGACACGACGATGCTCAAGCGCTACCAAATCTGCCAAATCATTTTTCGTGGGAGTTGACGTACCATGTTTCCAGATCTTTGGCAGCTGCACAATAGCTTTTGGAGCATAATGATTCTTGACAACGTTGAAAGGTGGGTTCAAGAACTGCGGCTCGGCGAACATGCGTGGCGCTTTGGCGTCTGGCGAATCTTTTGCCGGTTGGTTGATATACGGGATCCAGAACATGGCCTGATAGCAATCTTCCAGCTTCGGAGCACCAAATAATTTTTGTCGCACAGCGGTAGATTTACCGGGAGTGGGTTCGGGCTTGCAACTGCGCTGTTAACGAGGAAAAAATATAGTAAAGTCCATGGTGCAAATGGGAAGGAGGTGTTGTGCCACATTGACATTAACTACATGGAATTCGGTTATCAAGGAACCAAAACACGAGAGATATAGAAACGCTCGAAGTCTCGGTGTTATTCACAAAGAGATGGGTAGAAACACTCAAAGATGTGGGTAGTTGCGCATGTGTGTACTTGACACAGAGCCGCCATCGCTTTGGCGGCTGAAGGGTTTCATGGCGTCTCAGGCTGCGACAGGCTTGTTGCGACAGAACTAGCTCTCCGCTTTGTTCAACTCGACTACTTAAAACCTTCTCCTTGCTTGCGTGGTGTGCCGCTTGTCTTGTATTCTTGGGCGTGGAAACATTGACAATCTGCATCTGTTTTCATCTGTCAAAAGATCTTTTCGGCCAGGAAGACAGTAGCTTTTCATGTCGTCTCTCCATTCTCGATCCGCGTAGGCAGCCCGGCGGCTGTATCTTGCCTTAATTTTGACCCACTTTCTACATGCTGCCGATCACGGTGCGTTCTGTAATGGGAACGTGTACGGCAGCCCTATCTCCCCTCAATGCGTCAGCGTTCTAGCTCGATTTCCAATACACGATACAGCCGTCCACTACTTTGTAGAGCAGCAAATGCGTACCGCGCCACCGGAAGCTGTGTGGCATAAATTCATTGACCCGCGTCCCCCGAATGAAAAACAGAGCATCGTGCAGCTGCCAAAACGGATCTCTTACGGTACGTCGATTTCCACATGCTAGTCGTTCTTCAGTCTCCCAGTGCTCTTGCTAATGGCTAGTTGCAGGCACATGTAATGTTGCACTCTTCAGCTTCTATTCCAAAGACAGAAAGCTCGTCAACTCATCGCCAGCGTTGGCCTGGTCTGATATCTTCAGCGCCGGACTGAAGCTAGACAATGACTGTCTTACACACCATGAAGGCGGAGCGATTGTAGTAAATGGTACGTTTCCACACCATTAAGCTAATCCGACTTTGACAACTTCACTAACAATTTGACTTCCTTTGAAGACGCTCAAGGAAAACCGGGATTATCGCTCTTCATTTGGGAGGACGGTGCGCCATTTGAGTGGTTGTTGAATCATGAAAATATCCTCGAATTCCCGCCTGGAATGGACCCTACAAACCCTGACATTGGACCTTCGTTACTCACCAACGTGACTTTCGTGACGGGGCTTCGAACAGCAAATCACAGCATTTTGCGCCATGTATCAGAATTGTACCTTTAATCCAGACTTGAAGGAGTTTCTACTGTTGGTCTCGGACGTTTTGAGTGACCATACAGTTCTTCACACTGTCCTCGGCAGTCGATAATCATGAAGATCACAATCATAGCATCATGATTCCCATTCATTTTTTTTACCCCGAGAGTCCCTAGGATCTGGATTGTCGCATACTCGAGGGTTCAGCTCGGGCTACACTCAGAATATACGACTTGTGCGAACAGGAGCTGGCTGCAGAGGGGACAGTTTTCGCATGGAATCTTTCGCGGACAGGAGACCGATAATAGGAGAATATAGTCTTGTCCCTTCCGAAATTACTAGGCATGAATGATTAACGAACAGTCCATTGGCCGTTTAGATTTCTACCCTGACGCTTTAGTCTATGACTTCGAGACCTTGAGCAGCGGAGAACCATCTTCGAACGCCAAGTCAGGGACGTGTGTCAGCATTTAACACACCCGCAGGCTGGAGAGCGAGACTGCTGCTAGGACGAGTGCTGGTATGGTTAGCTATGTAGGATGACGGGGAGATATGCTAGCTTTCATTGCAAGTAAAGTACGGGGAACGCACGCGATTCACGGCGGGGGTAGGTGTAGCCGAAGTATCTGTGCCAAGACCATCTCTTTGTTTGAGCTACAACATAAGTTGGGGGAATTAAGAGCGATGAAGGGGAGTCGAAAGTATCCCAGTCCACACAGGCCAACATCGTCAAAAATATGGTTCGAGAGTGCTTGGTGTTGCGAGAGAAGTGAGTTCCTTCAAGCTCGCAACATGTAGCCCTTTTTGCGAAATTAATAATCAAACACGCATGTTCAGCCTAGCCTACACGGTACTAGCCGATCTCGGCTACGAATATATATATCTGGCCACACACACCATTCTAGATAGTCAGTCATCCTTCTACCCACACGGAATGGTTTTTGTTCCATCAATCATTTGCGCAAGGCTGAACTACAGGGGCGAGAGAAGACCGCCACCTCCTCCTCTTCTTCCCCCCTCCCGGACAACTCCCCAGTATCTCGTCCTCTGCGCACTTTGCACTGTGAATTAATAAGTCCGAACTTAAAAGACAAACAAGGCTACTACAGTCATGTCCGTGCCATCTCATTTGCATCTTCCTCCAGAGCTTTGGAGTATCACCACCCAAAACTTTATGCCATCGCAAAAGCGCAGACGAGCTTACATAGCTATGGACTACCGTACGACCTGTATTTAAGCAACTAAAAGAAAGGAGGAGGGGGAAGGGTAGTCTAGTTCTCAAGCATATTCGGAAGGCTGAAGATCTAGCAGTCACATTATTCGTCACCTGAGATTAACATCAGTTTACGCCTTACAGAGTCAAAGTAGAGGAGTCTCTGACTGTCGTTTCTTTCAGAGAAAAAACATACCCCACCACCTTATTTACAACCATAAGGCTAGGAGCAGATGCGATAAGTGCTCTCTCTCTCAGCACGTCCGAGTCCCAAACCTACACGCCAACTCATAATCTCCAACAACCAGACCATTCAATTCCCAAAAAACTACCCCTTCCTCACCCCGCTTCCCTCCCAAGCACCTCTCTCCCTTTCAATCTTCTCATTCATCGTCGGACCTCTGACCTCCATAAAGTCTGTACCCCACCGGCATCAACTCATCTTCCCTCACCCAGTGCAAGTATCCCCCGAAACCCTCCGGATCATTATCATTCTGCAGCCGATAACGCCAATACCCTCGGTTTGCGCAGTAATCGAGATCCGTAATCGAATACGCAATGCCCAAGAAGATCTCCACCCGGTCGCCGGGTTGGTACAGAGGTTGGGGTCGGTTCTGTTGTTCCGGGGGGAGCCAAGGTCAGTGAGTGCTGCAATCTGTCTCCTTGGTAGAGAGAGAGAGAAAGTAGGAAGCGAAGATTGTACCGTGGGCCCTTCCCCCCGACTATTGAACCCCCTCAGAATGAGCAGAGGGTTTAGCTTTGCGAGCAGACTGGTGAAGAATGCCCGGCGCAGAGCTCTGCGCTCATCGGTTTGTCTACCATCCGTATTCATAGTCTCGGAACCTCAGCGACAGAAAAATCTGCAGTACTTGAAATAGAAAGGATAGAAAGGACTCGGTTCAAAATCAGTCGTATTTTGGCACTGAACGAGAAGGCAACACGTAGTCAAATAAGGCAGGAAGGAGATGATTACCCTTACCCCCAAACCCGCTACCGCCGAAATCGAAACAAATTCGGACCGCCGACAATGCAGTGTTCCGATTCGCCCCTTTACGGCCGTAGGGCCACAGAGCAAAAGAGTATTGGCCGCCCCAAATCGGGAATCTGCATCTCTAGCGCGCTGTACACGGCTCAGAAACCCTGGGCGAAATTGAAACTAGCGGCTTGCGGCCTGATCGGAGGTGACCATGTTTCCTTCAAGGCCGCGAGCGGGGCCTAGTACACACCAAGGGGTATCATGTTGTTTATTGGGAGCCAAAGGTTCTGCGGTGCCGCCAAAAATGAGAAAGGTGGATGAAATGCTGTAAGATGAGGAGAGTGTATCGCGAATGCCTTTCTGACTATGGAGAGACAAATTAAGCGCCAAAGATATTGATATTCGTAAGGGCTATTAGTCTTGTCATCACGGCCTGAATTGCGCATGGATTGGTCGGTGGGATGCAGTATAGCAACCTGAAGGTGTGGCTGATACTCGAGATACTTAATGGGATATATTTCTCGACAGGTCAAGACAACTACGTGCTTACTCGCTAGTGAGGCGATTGGATCATCATAGTGGCATGGCATGCGGCGCTGAGGCTATATTTGTGCGACGTAGATGTAGATTCAGACATAGCTCTAGTGGTAGTAGTTATTCAGGGCAGTATGTCCACGAGCAGTCCAAATACGACCAACGCTACTTCTACCATGACTGGGTTCATCGCACGTCACATTCATACCGAACATCTATCCGTCTTCTTCTACAAAAGAGTTTTTTATTCAATCTACCCAAAGCTCTCTACCAACACCCACGAGCAGCCCCACTCTCCACCAAGCCAGCAGCACCCGCGATTCCTCAACACTTGTACTCGTAGCTCAAATGATAGCTGATCAGCTAGTAGCTTCCCCCGCCGTCGCACTCGCCTTGTTCTGATAGAAGCTCAACCAGCCGGCCCCGCCACAGAGCTGCGTCGGATCGCCATTGCACGGCATGGTGCAATTAGTCTTGCCGCTCGTGACGAGGGTGGCGGACTTGACGCCTTTACCCTTGGAGTCGCCGCCGCAGTAGCATCTGCAAAAAGCCCTCACATTAGCATACCAATCTCTCCCCGCGGAAAAATCGCGGCACGTCACTCACTCGGCGCCAAATTCCACGCCCATGTACTGGTACGTGGCGCAGTAGGACGCGCACCGCTCGACCGTGAGCCCCGTGCCCGCCCAACTCAGCGAACTCAGCGTCCGCGCCGTGGAGGAGTCGAGCTCGCAGCCGAGGTAGTTGAATGTTCCCGACGACATGACCGCGTTTGCGGAAGCTGCTGGGGCAGCTGACGAAACCGTTGCCGCCTGCGACGTAGTTGCCGGAGCGGCTACCATGGTGGCCATCTTCGTAGACTGAGGGGCGGATACAGCTCCAGTCCCAGTCCCCGAAGCAATGCCGCTAACGTTACCGTCGTCTGAGTCGGAACCGGTGTTGGCGCCGGTATTGTCACCTAGGTCGTCGCCCGTGTCATCGCCGTCATAGTCGCTGCCATCATAGTCGGGATCATCCAGTTCGGCGTCATCGACCTGGTCTTCCGACGTAGCGGCGATTTCAGTGCTTGTTTGCTTCGCTATCGTGGCGTCGATTTGCGATCCAGCGGCATAGACGTGTAGGACGAGATCTTGGTTGTCACCTACGTGTGCGTTAATAATCCCAACTTTCTAGAAGAAGGGCACAGATGAAGATGTCTACCCGCAAGCTCCCAACCACCACTTGACGTTGTGTTGGAGACACATTCCTGCACGACAATCGTACCCGCCGCGGCAAGATCCTGATATGAACTCGTATCGTACGTGACGGACGAAGAAGTGACCTCAATCGGCACCAGAGCAGCCTTGCAGCCCACTATGAACATACACGTCAACACTCCATTCCCATCTGACCCACCATACCAAGCCAAGCAGTCAGGAAACCTACCAGTCGACCACGATTGCGGAAAATTCTTCCGCGTACTATTCGACAGCCCATCCGGCGTCGCGAACTGCGTCGGGATGAATAGATATGACGTGTTTCCCGTGCCCAACTTCGCGATGCTGGTGAGGAGGCTGGTGCAGGCGGCTTTGGTGGGGGCGCCGTAGGAAGTGAGATTACACTGCTCGGGACTGAAGGCGAGGGCGGAGGAGGAAAAGAGCGTGAAGGCCGCAGCGGCGAGGAAGGCAGAAGTAGAAGAAGAAGGAGAAGAAAAAGGCATGTCTGAGTAAGCAAGAATCGAGAAGCGCTAGCTGCAGTACGTACGTAGGAGATGCGTGTCAAAAGGAATGTATTGCAGAAATTTCAATCTTAGCGGGCGTGCTTGCATTGTTAAATAGGAACCCTCTTCTTCAGTCGCATTTCTACTTTTTCCCGACGATGTTTTATCGCTTCCGATATGAAATTGGTGGCAATTCAAGCGCACTAGCGACGAAACGCCGCAAATAGGTAGAGCAGCACGGTAGCAAGAGATGGAGCAGAAGAGCAGCTTCACACGCGAGTCCCGTAATTGGATAATCGAATATCATTTCGCAAAGTTTTCCACGTCAATGACACCTCTTACGCGGCCTGTGGTGGGGAAAATAGATTCCGCTTTCACAGAATGGAAAAGACAAAATTGTGCAAGGACTGAAAAAGCCCTCAGTCGCATGTCAAGATTCTACCTCCGTGGCAGTCTTCTCAGAGGCCACTGCAAAGGCCACGTGGACCAGAACACCATAGAAGCGCATCGCGGTACTCGAAGTACACTAAAAGCTAAGCGAACCAATGGATAAGCGCTTTGCGAAGGCACGGTCTGCAGTGTCGCAGGTTGTACCGCGAACATGTTGTACGCGCTGGAAGAAATTATCCGGTGCCGACAATAGCACATCCTTTAGCACATCCTTTCTTGTCCGCTGACCGTCATGTAGAGACTCCCATGATAGCCAGCGACTATGCGTTTTCATCTTTCGGCCAAAATCTTGGATTGTATTCTGGATTGGGCAAGAATCTGAATTTCAGTCATCATCATCTACGACTTGTCCGATTGAACAACCTCAGCGCCCCGAAAGCTATCACACGGTACATGGTGCCCAGCACGAACAGCATCGCTAGATCTAAACTGTATTGACCCAATTTGTACCCAGTCCCCGCGGCCGCCTGATCGATCTGGTAAAGATAGCGATACGGCGTGACATTTTCAGTGAAGTAAGCTTCCGACAACCATGTTCCGGGACTCGCTCTCCAAAGCCATGTCATATGCCATCCTCCCACCGTGTGCAGACTCGGTCTGACGCCACTGATGATTCCCACTACTAGACTAGTCATGGTTGCAATCAGTGGTCCATCTTCTCGCCTTGTCACCATTGAGACGCATGACGAGAGGCCATAGACGCAGTAGAAATACAGCAGGTTGGCAATGAATGCCGCACCCCAGGACATTCTAGGTGTTGACAGGTATATGAAAACCGTCGTGAAGTGTAGGTTGGATAGTACCATTCTGGGCAGTGTGGAGAGAACTTTGCCGATGTAGTATGCGAAGCGATTATGTCCCGAGGAGGCTTCGCGAGCGTAGATCTGTTTCTCTTCGCCAAAGATCTTGACGCCTGGTGTGCTTGCGATTATTCCACATGCTAGGCCGATAAGCAATGACATCTCTGGCACCGAGCTATAATCCGCCGATGATGACAGAATCTCATAAGGATGCTGAAAAATGCCTCGGAAGTTAATGCCATCTTGGCTCGTTTCCGCTAGACCAAGGAGGAGGCCCGCGAGAGTAGCGACGCCAATTTCTGCATAGAAGCTGGACCTGAGTCTGTACTGTTGTAGGAAAGCCCGGCCGAGGCAGAAGTAGGTCTGGCGATACCACGGTGCACCTCGCATTTGAATGGTCTTGTTCAAGGCAATTACGTCCATATCGGAAGGACTAGGACTAGGGAAACCTGTCGCTGCCTTCATGGCGTCTTGTCGATATGACCATTGCTCGATCAAGTGTGAGACATCGGTGTCACCCGACTTCTTGTATAAATGTCCTTGACCTGCGATGATATCCATGATGGTGTCCGCTAAATTATGGCCCTCTGGAAAAATGAACCCGCATTCCTCAAAGCATGCTTGAGCCGCCTCTTCTTTCCCTGAGTATATCACCCTTCCCGCACCAAGAAGTAAAACGCTATCCAGCGCTTCAAAAATCTCTTGCCTTGGCTGGTGGATAATTGTCACGACAGTGATGCCCAAATGTGAAACAGCTTTCAATATCGACATGATAGAGGAAGCGGAGGTTGCGTCCAGACCTGACGTTGGTTCATCCAGAAATAATGCCATCGGAGCAGCAGCTAGCTCCATGCCAATACTGACACGCTTACGCTCTCCACCAGAGATTATTGGCGTAGCAGTATTACCGACCCGAGAGTTCTGCACATGCGATAGTTGCAGGCATTTCAGTACCAGTTCCACATGGTTCTGGGTATCTTTGTCACTCCAGTCCGACGGCAGTCGTATTCGAGCAGAATGCAAGATATTTTCGCGAACTGTAAGTTCGGGCAAGACAAC
Organism: Alectoria sarmentosa; assembly: GCA_009733775.1. Taxonomy (NCBI): domain Eukaryota; kingdom Fungi; phylum Ascomycota; class Lecanoromycetes; order Lecanorales; family Parmeliaceae; genus Alectoria; species Alectoria sarmentosa. The sequence goes on from WOGZ01000141.1 coordinate 36,901, forward strand.
ATCGTCTTGAGGCACGTAGCCGATGACCTTTTTGTATTTGAAGGAGACTCCAGCACTTCCATTGATTTTGGTGACGCCTCCAGTGTGTGAATGCTTGCCCATGAGGACGTTGACGAAAGTCGACTTGCCAGCCCCAGAGGCGCCCATGATGCCCCAGAAGCTTCCATTGGTGATCTCACCCGTAACTTGAGACAAGATTGGCTGGGTAGAGCCTTTTGGTTGATAGCTAAGGTTGTCAAACTCGAAGGAAAGACCAATACTCGCCGCATTTGTGCATCTTGATAGGGATTGGACGAATTGCTGGATGTTGAAGTCTGGTCTCTCGCCATCCACAGCGTTTCTTTCATCAAAAGCGAAATCGTTGTCTATTGCGGCCAAGGAGCTTGTGTTGGCACGTCTCACTCCGGTTATCCTAGATTCCAAGGGAATATTGCCATCGTGGATGGGAAGATATTGTTTGTTCTGCGCCCCTAAACGGGAGAAGGTAAGTGCTTTCCTCATCCGTTTCGTCCTTCTACTACCTCTCCGAAGACTTCTACGGTTCCCGTTCCAATATATCTTTGAAATCAGTATAGCAGATATGAGCAACAAATCCAAGGCGATTAAGAAGATGATGGGCAGCCATGATCTGTCTCGGAAACTGCCAGGGGGGCAAAGAGCACCGAAGCTGCATTTGGTAGGCTGATAGGTACCTATCGAGCAAAAGTGGCCAGAGGGACATTCGATCTGTTGCGCACCTCCACGTGGGCAGTAGTTCCCTTTCAGGCAGACGACGGGCTCATAAGGTCCCATGGGAGGGGTTGTCTGACCTGTTAGCCTTGCGACTTCAACTTGAGGAAATGGTGGGCAGTAGGTTGGTGGGTTTTTAGCTGTGTTATTCTGACCTGTGATGGATTGAGCAGTTAGTATCTTTTTGAAGGCTTTCAGACGCATTTAGGCTGGCGCACTTACAGAGAAAGCCAAGATTGCAACCCGTTACGTTCCATTGACTAACATTTTGTATAATCAGGGGTGTGGTGCCTGGCTGCCAGCACTGACTCAACAACTCTGCGGATTCTGCTATGTATTTGTAGAGGGTCGATGATGCTTCAGTATCGTTCTCGCCAGAGCAGGTCATATCTCCGAGATCAGTAATATCGGTTGTTGATGAGATATTCACAAACTCTGCGTTTTTTCCTTCACCTCTTATTACGTACGGTGTACTGACATTCGGAGGGTTGCTGTCGGAATTGGTTGACTCTTGGAGCGATGCAGGATTGGCTTGATTGACTGCGAAGAACCACTTCCCCGTCTGTCCCGAGTAGATGTTGCTTGTCGTATTGGCAATGCATCTCCACGATTCTCTGTCCAGCGCTTCTTGCAGAGCGCACCTGCATCCTCCATCGTCGGCGAAGAGTGGGCCCTTTGGCTGAATGTCTGTGACACCTGAGAAGAAGTCATTGGAACCGTCTGCCGCCATTACTGCTCAAAAGCTTCGTAGATGAAAGATCAGCATTAGTTATTCGTTATCATACTGGTATACAAGTGACGCCACGAAAGAGAGGTAAGTGTTATCCTTGGAAGACATGGCGGCGGAGTATTGATATGTGCGGGTACTTGCAGTCGAGCTAACACTGGTAGAGAAATGAATGTCTCAAGTGTTAATGAATTTGGCCCGAGTGGTCCGTGACATGCCTCGGACAATGTAGTCCCGCATGACTTGTGACTTCTATCAAATCTTGCATGCATCATTCTTAACACACCGCCACCTGTGTTTTTCCTATCTCCGGAGTCGGCCATGCCCAATCAGAATTTCACGAATTTGCAGTCTACGAAGATTATATTCAGCAAGTGCTTGACTTCAATCGTTGAGAGAAAGTGAGTAGGTCTTCTAGTTGCAAGCCTTGCACTTGAAGATTGTATTGCCCTGTCACTGTGCGCTTTGACTTTGCCAAACACAACATAGAGCCACACCAAATTTAGAACTCTATCCATAGCGGTCTAGCTCTTATAGCGTCCGGGACTAGCCTAAGGCAGATTAGCATATAATGCCAAGTCGGAGTCAATGTTCCGGAAGCTCAGCCTTGATGGATGATATCCGTGACTCCTTTTTGCCTCTAGCTTGGACTTTTTTCAAACTAGCAGCAACAAATCGATCAAGAGAAATACGATTCTTTGTATATATGGAACTCACAAATAGTATCATCGTCACTGATGCTCATGTGCTTCTGACTCGATGTTAGGGTCAACTTGGGCGGCAACGGAACCCCTTTCACTGGCCATTCTCGCACAATGCGATCCACCATGACAATGACTCATTCACCGCCTCTCAGTCGCCGTACCTATGGTGCCATTCCCCGTGCATTCCCAATCTTCATGATGAAACCCTCCGCGAACGTCTGCCCGGTCCACTGTAGTCTGAGCTCGATTTCCGCGAACCTGCGTTGAGCGAGGAAAACACGCTTTGTGATCAACGACATGGAGTTCAACAAGATTCCATAAGAAAGTTTTTGCGCAGGGGGATTGAAAATGTTTGTGTCGTGGATGTTGAGCGCAGTGTCCCCGGACGAACTAACACCATAAATATACGGACAATCTTCTGCCTCATCGTGTGCGGCAGCGGTGATCATAGTATCAAGAATGGCTGTGAAAAGGTCTGCGCCGTCGACACGTTGGGCGTTGAAATTCCAGTCGATTACAAACGACGGAAGGTTTGGGTCACTGACCTGGCCTGATTCTGCATTCAAGGTGCTGTTTGTAGTGATACTCTGCAGGGTGCTATTGATTCGGATATCTCCGCCAAGAGTTAGAAGTGTTGGGCTTTGCTTCCCGATTAGAATATACCCCACGCTGTGCCCCTGGAACAATAGGAATATAGAGAGCTGGTAGAAGCTGGACTGTCTCGTCATTGCAAGGATACCTTGGTACAGGCCCAGAAGGATGTATTTCAGTTTGAGTGGGTATTCGGATTCGAGGGAAAATGCCGAATAAGATATGCAGACGCTGGTCAAGCCCGGCACCCAAACCACCTTTGAACCGGTCATAGTTGAATTCCAGCCAAATTGGGACCACAGATCCATAACCTCGACGGCATTGGCGTACACGGCTACTGGATTATTGAGTGGTACGGTTCTGTCGAAGCGTAGGGACGCTCTAAAACCTTCAGGAATCTCTGGTATGGGATGGTGTAACGAGCTAGGGCGCTGATTATCAGCACAGTATTCCGTGATCCTAGGTGTTGTGTTAGGTAAGCCATACCTGAGAGGAATCGTCAAGCTCGGAGGTTCATTCTGGCCCACCTCTATTGGCATGGAAATGGCAGTGACAAGGGGAAAGACGTGGTAAGCGAGGAGCATTAAGAGCACATCGAAACGAAACATCTTGACAATGTCAGTCAAGCTGGGCGCTCTTCGTGTGAGGCTACTCAGAGGCTCGAAAGTGATTTTCAGACACGAGACAAAAGACGTTTTGTAAACACCAGGGTCAGAGAGCATGACGACATGGGGCGGCAAATCCCAGGCCACTTTCGTGGGACGGCAGTAGATGGAGAAGCAGTCAATGCATAGCAGTGGCGCGTAAATGGCCTGCCGCTTTCGCGCAAAACTCAGGCCGCCTCTCTGACCATGTGCGATGCTTAGTTGTAAGCGCTCCGAGATAAGGAGATTCCGGAGCGCTCAAGTCAAGGAGTTGAAATTATTCCCGTAGGCACAGAAGTCTTCGTTGGCTTGTCGCGTATCTCTATTTGACATGCTGTTTAATACGAAGATGCGCGGAAGAGGTCGTGTGATCTTCGGCATGGAAAGGACATGGCGGCAACTGATACAGCTGCGACACCGTGGAATCGACAGTTCATTCAATAGATACTTTGGAGATACTAAATTCACGCCGTCACATACGCCCCCTTCAGCTTCGCCCTGAGACTAGAGAAGACCATCATAATGACCCAAATCCTCAGCAACACACAGGCCAGTAACACTGCCAAAGGAAGGACAGCGGTCTAGAAAAAACCATAAACCACAGAGCTCCTATAGAGTTGCAACTAAGTTTGAGTCGTCTCTGAAACGAATTTGTCCCTTGGTTCATGATTGGTAGAGGCATTGGCCCCAACTTCGTGACTAGCGCCGCTCGTCGCCAAAGCCGTCTCTCAAGGCTACTCGTAAAGTATGATCCCAGGCTACCCAATGGATACCACCAAAGACCGTGCTCTCCCTTATCAGCCAGCTGGCCATTGGAAGGGAATGATAGTTTCTAACCATACATTTATCGTCTATGATTGATACTGGAATCGGGTCGTAGGGACCATACGGTAAAAAGCAACGGTGGATGACTATATTGTACGTTAAAGAGATCATCAAATTGTACTCAGAAGTAGAAATCGACACCAGGGATATCTCTGTGACAACATGTGTCGGTACCCGCACCGCGCTGGTACGTTTCTCAGACTAACAATCCTTCAAAATGATTCACGCAAATCCAACTCTTAAACAGCTCTCTACAGCAATCCTCCAATCCCTCGATTTCAAGCTGCAAAGGTGACACGTGTGAATACGTCACCTCCGCATCATCCCTCGCCTCTCTCAATACCTCGATTTAGTTCCCCATAACTTTAATTTTGTCATTAACTAGGTTCCGGTTGACCACTATACGAAGGTCGTGTTTGAGCTAGCAGAGCACACTTTAGATGTTTCGAAAATCGATGCCGAGGGTAAAAGGAAGAAATGCGACATACTACCACGTCAAAATCCGCTCGATGCGGAAAGGCCAGACTTTCTGCCTGTTGTACTCGAGTAATCTGACTGGAAACCGCGTGTCGTGTCGCTCCCTAAATGGGTACAAGTGCTGCCGTCCGCGCTCGAACGAAACACGACGCGTGACGAGCGTACAAAGAAGAAACGAAAGAATCTGCCATGAGGCCTCCAAGATATCTCTCAGATCTAGTGCTAAAACGAACCAAAGGCCGACAATGTCAAGCCTGACACAGAAGAGACCAGCAAATGGAGCAGCCGGGTCAGGGAGCTAGAGCCCTTGAACGAGCCGAGGATGGGCTTGACAGTGGCATTTTCACATTGTAAATTGATGCATATAGTTCAACCAGCAACGGCATCATCCATCAAAGTAGAGTTTGACGAAGACGAAGTCCCGAAAGCAAGATGCCGAGCTCAAACTCCTCGGCAGGTATCCTCTTGTCCAACTCGGCAACTCCATCTCCAGCCTCATTCCAGTGGCTCCAACTTTTTCACCCAACAGCAGCAGCACGAGCTAGGACACAGCAGCCACAAAGAGGCGCTAACAATGATACTAATTGAAGTAAATGATGGAACTTTCCTTGTTTCCCGCACGCAGAAAGGACATGGTACCATCAAGTTCTACGGATTACGTAAAATGTGGCATCTCTTGAGACCTGACCGAGCTTCAGCGCCACTAATCCATCCCAAGCTTCATGGTCGAGGGTCGGCGATGCTCGGGAGGGAGCCTACCTTATAGGGTCCATGACTAAGGCGGTGCTAATTGCCACTCCACCACGGAAGCTATGCGGGCAAAAAGTCATCCCTAACCAAGTGGCAGGAATAAGTTCCTACATTCTTCAATTCCTGGTGCCAACATCGGCAACGCCACCGCCGGGGACGATTGGTGTGCACCAGTGTGTGTACACATTTCCATCCTTAAGCGACGGGCCCCCCCTAACCTCAACATTTAGAGCGGGTCTGTTCTTCCCCGCTCCGCCTTGCGACCATGTCCGGTCAAGTGATTTATCTATAGGTTATTCTAGAGTCTGCCCTAGAACATGTTTACTTCAGCTATGCGGCAGTAATCAAAAAGAAATCGAGTATTTGGCCACCTGAAATCTCCAAGTTCCTCCAATTAACAATCCAAGTTGGATTCTGCTAGGTCATCCGTGGAAAATCGTCGAATGCTAGTCGATGGTTTGTTGGTAATACCATTACCGATATATTCCTGTCGCTTAGGGAGGCCCGTGCCTCAAGCCCGGTTGACTTGTGCCACAACCCGCCCTGGACTATCATACTAAAGATGACGAAGTTCGTGGTGTGTGAACATGATCGAAGTCTTGCTGTGTTGTGCCGGGAATGCTCTTGTAGCTGGCCGGACAACAAAAACTGGCCGTATGTGATTATCGCCAGGAAAGGTCGTTGCCACCCCCATTTCGATAGAGCTGTATATCTTACTTTGAACCATTACTCTACTAACAGGTAGTCCGGACGTCGGAAGCTCTGCCTGCCCAATTTTCGTCCCGGACCTTTATTCGGTCAGGTAACGATAGCAAGAGACGTGTCTCAAGTAGCATCTTGAGAAAAAACGGCTTGGGTATGGCCAACATTGTGGACACGTCAAGAAGCCCTGTGCCAATCAGAAGAAAGACACCAGCCATGATCGTACTGATATCAACACTCGTGGGACTTTATTATGGACTTGACGAGACAAATACTCGCCGTTGGAATGTTGCGTGAATTGTCCACCGCGCTACTCAAATCTGAGATTTGAGATCTACCAATCTAAAAGTCAGCTCTTCCTTCCGTTTCTGTCGTGAGAAACAGAGTACGTAGCGGAATAACTATAGGCCGATACTATTAGAGCTAGGGTTCACGAATAATGACTGTATGACTACCATGAAGAACATAAGGAAGAAACCATGCAGGCGGGCAAGGACCAGCTAAATACGCGAAGGTGCTCGAGATTCGGTCCCATGCTCTCACCAGATTCTCAGGAATCCCATACCAAATGTCGGTCAACTCAGGGGCACACCCCCCGGGCCATCTGCCGGACCCACATGCTCAACTTGTGGCTGCACTAGTAGTATTTCGTATAGGCGAATCAGGCGAGGCAATTACCGTCCTCACAACAGTTTCTGTCGATTCTCCGCGATCCGTCTCCGAGTATCTGCATGGGAAGTCTCTGTATATTCTAAAATGTGGCCACCCTCATCAATCTCCCGCCGTCTAACGCTCTGACAGACAAACCCGACTGAAGCCGCCGCTATATCCATAGCTTCCATAATCCCACCGATCTGATCCAGGTGCAAAAGCGGAATCTCCGTGTTGTATTTAGATCAAGTACTATTTAGTACTTGAATTGTTGGCGGCAGATGGCCCTGAGCCTCCATGAAATATAACGCACTATTCGGCCTTTCTGGATGCAGCCATGGCCCATTCTTGCATTCGTATGTGGGAAGACTACGACATCATTACATCTAGATGGAGTAGACGCGACGTTGACCCTTTGTGGTCTAGAAACAAACTACAGGCTATAAAGCAAACACGGCTGTCCTCCTTCTCATCAAAAACCCAGCCTTCCAGCAGCAATTACTATCTTCACCATCACTATTATCTCCAACGATTACTTACGTCCCTTACGGCAATCTCCAACCATGAAGACCCATTCCATTCTTCTCGCGGCATGCCTCGCCTTCGTCGCCACTGCTAGTGGCGCTCCGACGACTAGTTCCCACGCCTCAACGACCAAAACGAGTAGCCTCTCAACCCAGCACAGCACAACGGCATCGACCAAGACCTCTTCCTCTTCCAGCTCGTCCAAGACATCAACCAGCACCTCCAAAAGTGCGACTCCATCTGCAACCTCGGTGGCAACAACCTACGACATCAATGTTTGTCACCAGCCAAATCGTGCTGTCATCTACGCCTTTGCTAAATCCAACCTAGTTCGATGAGCGCACCGTCAACCCCGTCCTCCCCCTGCTCAATGCCGTTGGGGTCGAAGACACAATTGTACGTATCAACCATCTCTTACAATCCCACTCGATTCCGACTCGCAAGAGACGCTTCATCAAAACCAATCGTCTACTGCCTATTCCCCCACGCCAACTTCGTGCCCCCCTGCACGCCTGTCCTCCCTCTCCGACCCAACCCCACACCCTTCACAAAAGCTAACGCCCCCAATCTCCCCCTAATTCTTCAACGCCTGGACCCTCGACGCCCCCACCGTCGGACTCATCCCGCACACCTCGCCCAACCTCATCGTCACCGCCGTCGAACAACAAGCCCTCAACGGGATAACCCCTCCCTCACGACCCTGTACGCCGGCTCCAAGCTCCAGTCCTTCGACCTGCACTCCTTCTACTTCGGCTGCGCGGGCAACACGGCCGAAGGCGCGGCGAGCGCGGCGGTGGAGTGCACGATCCTGCTCGCCGGGTTCCGCCACGGGCAGGAGGTCGCGGACGCGACGTACACGTTCTCGCCGCCCGTGGGGGGGGGGAGACGGCGGCGGCGCCGTTGATGGAGGCGGTGCTGCCGGCGGGGTTCGTGACGTTGCAGAACGTGACGATCGTGCAGGGGGATCCGACGGTGGATGTGCTGAATGCGGACGACTTTGTTGTGACGACTCATACGTAAAGCGCAGACTCGAGGGTTTTATTGGCGGAAGGAGGGGGTTCAGGGTGGGGGGGAAATTGGTCTGGAAGTATCCGAGTTGCAAATCGCCTGAGAAAAGGGCTCGGTGTTGTGCGATTCAACATCGCAGACAGAAAATCGTGCGAGTAACATTTCAGGGGATCCACTACTTGAAAACATATAGTATCATCGATTACACGGAGGTGGGGAAATCGGAGCCCACTCCGCCCAACACGCGCAGGCATGATCCGAAAAGTTTTACCGCAAAACCATCGCAACCTCCCACAAAGAAATTCTCAAAACCCCTTTCAAACCCCAGCTGACATAGCACCAGCACGCAGCCTCAAACATCTCGCCAACCTCCTCCCTCACCCCTTCACCTCCACTGACCACTCACCAACCCTTTCGCCCTCCCGCCTATAACAACCCCCCCCCTTTTCTTTTCCCTCAACATCCACCCCATACACCCAAACACCCTCACCCTCACCCTCACCCCAACTGCCATCTTCCGCATACCCCAGAAACCCCAACCCAAAACAAAAAAAATAAGCACGCCCAGCCAACCCCCAACAACCCCCCATCCTCAGCACCCCCCCATCACCCCTCACCGCCTTTCCCAAATGCCATCCCCAGCCCAGCCAATACTCATACTCATACCCATACCCATATCCATCAATACAACCCGTCATCGTTCCCCCCCAAAAAAATCAAGCTTATCAGCCTCCAAGCCGTTCGTTCGTTCGTTAATCGACGGTCTAATCATTTATTAATTCCCCCGCCTCCTCCTCCGGCCAATTGCGTGCTGCTGTCCCATTCGCTACGGCGGGACTCTGGGTTAGTGAGTTGCATAGGAGGTCAGAGCATGGTGGCCATGGCACATGGATCATCGCATGGAATGTTTTAAAAAAAAGCGATCATAACGGGAGACACGTGTCTTGACGAAGCGATATATATGCTTGCCCTACATCAGGCAATAACTCTTTATTCGATTTCATTGTTCCCAAACCCATTATATTCTTGTTTCACTTATTCACGCTCATATATAACTTCATTTATATTTCAAGTCGATGTCGTATAGACATAGGAGTTTTTCTTAGCGCAGGTGTACGAGAGTATGCTTGTTCGGGCCTTTATTCGCTACTAGCCCTAGCGTTAGGACGGCCCAATCACTACCTACGTTGATTGTATACCCTCATTTGTGTGTGACGTGTGCATTCGAGTATGCAAGCACTAAGTATTCTAGAGGAGAGCCCTAGCCGCAATTTGGAGAATGATGGAATCAAACCCTGTCGCAAACATTTCGATGCAGCCAGCCATTGAGATGATCTTGGCAGTCCATCCATCTTCTCTTTCCCTTTGGCATGCTTCAATCAGTCATCTGTCATCATAAATCGCAAAGGGCATCTCTTCTGTAGAAGGCTGCGCTGGAGAAGATTCCTGGATAGCGAGCGCCAACAGCTGCGCTGACAATTCGAAATTCTATCGAGTCTGAAGATGTCAAGCCTCGAGAGGACATTGCGCGTTAGGGTCACGTGATGCTGCTTAGCGTTGCTGGATAGTTTGAACCGCCTTTGCCTTTCGAGTCGTGATGAAGATACGTTTTGGCAAGGATTCGACAAAGAGGAACGTGTCAAAGTTCCGGTATGGAACAATGTCGGAGAGGTTGATTAATTTTTTCCAAGCTACCATGGAGCGGGTCTTATGTACCATACCGGATAACGTGTCTGGGTGACAAGGTGGCTGGGAAGGGATTGAAACCCCTAAAGCTTGACAGAAGTCGATGATTTGCATGCTGATCAACGAGAAATCTAGAAAACACCATCCCACGCATGCTTGCGACCATGTCTCATCAAATGAGCATACCGAAATTGCCGTGTTTAACGCCTGTACACCAATCCTCATATCTGGTCCACCCCGTCTCGTTCCGACCCTCTTCTCTAGCCACCCCGACTCCCTAATACCCATCTATCCAGGGATCCCAAAAAGCCTCCGCCATATGATCACTCACATTTCCCTCAGCCTGGACACGAAGACTCGGATCGACCGGGATTCGAGAGAGATGAGAGGTCGGGCCGACAAGAAGTCGCTGAGGGTCCGGATGAGATTGCAAAAGTTCTGCCGTTTCGCGCCAAACCAACGGGTCGGACGTTGGTGTCTGCGGGGGGAGGTGGCCCCCCAAGGTTGGCCAGTTCGTTGCGGCTGCAGCGCCGCTGGTGACGTAGGGGAAATTGAAACCTGAGAGACAAGAACGATCAGCAGTGCAGGATGCGCAGGAGAGCTGTTTTGGAACAACACGCACGGTGTTCGACAACTTCAGCGATCGACTCCTGCGAGATCCTACGGGTGTCTCGGGCCTTGATTAGCCAAGGCACTCCGGGCTTGAACTTGAATCAGCTCATACGCTAAAGGACTAGCCTCTTATCAAAGGAGGTGTCTATGAACATACCTGATCATCATCCTCATTGGTGTTGCGGTAGTTGCACACGACCCCGCCGAACAACAATGTTTCGAGGCAGCGGCCAGCCTCGCCTTTAGGACCTTCCGAGAGACCCATCACACGGGGATAGATGTGAGTCGGAGTTCTCATTCGACCTTGGTTAAGATAGGTTATAAAGAGGTGGCCGAGTTCGTGCATAAATATGTTGGCAAACAAAAACATGAAACCTCGGAATCGCTTGGTCCTGCTGCTGTTCGCGTCGTTGGCGTCCTGCACCATTCTCGCTGCGCGGCACATAGCACGCACCCTCTGTAGTACACCATATAATTAGCATACTCAAGAACATAAAGGTAAGATTGTGTTATCTTCCACTCACCGGTCCATTCAGCGTGATGCCTTGATCGCGAGGCACAAATACCCCATCCCAAGGGCGTCTAAATCCCTCGGCCAAATTGTTTGGGTTCCACAAGGAATCGTCAACAAATACTAAAGGGAAATCACAAAGTATCGCGTCAATGAATTTATCAATGACAATCTCCTCGTTCATACGCTGGTGCCACGCTGTTGTATTCGTTTGATCAAACTCTTTGAGAAGTTTCATGAAAGCGTCTCGAACGCGTTCTTGTGCTAGCATTTCTCGGCATGTATTAATGGATGCCACAACATAGGTGGCTACGGCACCGTTCCAAGGGAAGATGTAATCGGGCCTTCCTTGTCGATCTCGGTGGAGAATAAAGAAATCCGCAGTGTGCGACGTAGTTGCCATGCTTGTAGGGATTTATGAGTAAATATGAGAGCAGGTGGAGGTAAATCCGTTAGAATAGGAGAGCACGAGCTTGAGAAAGAAAGAGAAGAGCGAACTCAAGTGTGACGAGAAGGGATTACTGAAGGAAAAAGAGAAGCAAAACAAATCTATACCGAGACAACTCCTACTCGCCTGATGAAATGCGTGGCGAATAGCTTCGCCCAACACATGAAACATTTCATGGTGTCAGACTCTGACGTCAAACACGAAACCTCTCTCCTAATGGTCTTTGTTTTCCTGAAACTTCCATCTGCCCAATCGACTGTTTGATGTGGACAGAGAATTGTTTCAAGCGTGACCGGTGGAGGCGGAGCGCAAAGTTTTCCCAAGTAATCACTCTTGAATATTCTGACTGTTAGACAATTCAATATGATTGTGGTCTTATCTTGTTGGGAGCGATATTGCGAATCTCATCGAGCGCGGCAAGTTTGCTGCTCGAGAAAGTTGCAATTGGGGATTCAAGAAGAAATCCAAAAAGAGAAGGTGCTACCAAAGCATAGCTAGCCGTATTATACACAACATAGCGTCTTGGCGTTGCAGGGTTAGATAGCTTGCAGTTGCGTCCGTAGAAGATCAACATCCTCTTCTAGCCATCAGATCCCGGCTTCTTGTTATACCGCTCGTCTGATGGGCATAAATGATCGAGACTGATAATTCAGAGGGGCAGGTTGTTTCTTCTTCTTCGTCTGCTCCGTTTTATTGATCGTATATGCAGACAACAGACAGCTTTGCCCCGCCATTACCGAAATCAAATCTGCTGCAGCTTCCCGACCGTCTGGCTACCAATAGGGGGCTACCCGGCGCCATCAAGATTCATCCTTTTTCCAACCCTGAGCCTTCTCCATAAACCACTTACCAGAAACCCTCATCTCACAATCTGAAAAGAACGGGTCAGGTTAGATCAGCTCCCAACATTCATACCTTAAAATCAAAGCTTCATCTATATACAAGATACCACTCACGCACGAAAAGAGAGAGTACACTACGGTCCAAGAGCCAATCAGCGAAGAAACCTTCTTATCGATGCAATATTTTCGAAGTCATAGGAAACAGCCACCGGTTCTCGACGCCTCTTGTTTGCGGGCTGGACATGGTGCGCTGGGACTTGGAATCTGAGAGATATGCCTCTATCCAATACTTATTAGACGGGTCCATGAAGTGATTATCGAGAGTTGGGCGTTGGGGTGTGGGTATCATACGGCCATTTCGGAAACCTCAGTCCTGGAAAGAGATTTTACTCACGAACGGATTGCCCTGAAAAGCGAGGGAAAATGCTCGTCGGGATGAATCCATTGATGTTTTGAAGGCTGGTACGGCTTCAGCCTGTTAGTTTGACTTCTTGCCCTTCGACACATTTGGAACAGTGAGAAGGGCACATGAAAATTTACTAGGATTTTTGCAAACTAGTTGTTAGGAGAACCGGAGAAGTTCTCCCACAAATTTTCGCAAGCCCGGCTGAAAGATAGACCCAGGAATCAGCCGGTCTCCCTCCCTCTCCCCTCTGTGTCCTCTTTGCGCCACACCAGCGATTCCTTCTGACACTCAGGCAGCCTGAGCACGAAAGCCCGGATGGAATGGAAGTCGATAAAGAGTAGACCGGGGTCCGACCCAGACTCTCCGACCGTACTTCTTGAATGTGTCCATGATGATCCACTCCATTGGGTCCGTGAGAACGGGTTGAGGATGGTTGCGGCCTAACGGTTCCATTTCGTGAGAATTGCGTAAACGACCCTCGAGATGATAAGGAGAATGAAAATCTAATCAGAGTCCTTGATTAATACCGGGTACTTGACAGAGAGGTCATAGCTCACAGTATCTGACTGTATCATCGATCGATTCTTGTGAGATTCGGCGAACGCCTTCTCTGGTGAAGGTATGGGGGATGCCGGGCTAGTGCATACGTCAGCTTATATGTCAGGGAATGGGCTGTTGTACTGAGCAAAGAGCAACGACATGGACGTACTTGGCTGTCATCATCGGCACGATCACGGTAAAATTCCATGGTGCCACCGAAAATGATTTCTTCGAGATTCCGCCCAGCCTCGCCTCTACCGTCTGCCGAGTACCCGCGAATTGTTGCTCTGATGTGACGTGGAGTGCTTGTTCGACCTTTGGTAAGAAAGGTTACAAGGGTATGGCCAATCTCGTGAAGGAAAGTATTGGCGAACAAAAAGATGAATGTTCGAAAGCGTTTGTTTTCGTTGTCGCTTGGGTCATTGGTTCGGTGTGCTCTGGTCGCTGCCACGACCATATCGCGAACCCGCTAAGTCATGATTAGCTTGGCTGAATCACACAGTCCATGGGACCCAGCTATCTCTCACTGACCCATCCGTTCAAGAGGATACTCTGATCGCGAGGTTGAAAGTGATGGTCCCACGCGCGTCTAGGATGACCGCCTAGAGTACCCGGGGAGCTGATGGATTCATCAATGTATAATATGGGAAAGCTTGCGAGTATCACGTTGATGAAAGTAATCACAACATTTTCCGTGGTTTCATAACCATATCGAGGATCTTGATACCAAGCTCTCGGGTTGGACCGATTGTATTCTCGGGTGAAAGACACAAAAGCAGATCGAATTTTCGCATTACGCAACATCCCTCGACAGATGTTGATGGATGCTACGACACAAGTAGCTAGGTTGCCGTCCCAGGGATAGACGAAGTCTGGCTCTCCATGGCGATCTCTGTGGACAATGGTGAAGGAGGCGGAACTTTCGGCCATGTTGATCTTGTGCTGTATCACGGGTAATCGTTGATCAACAAAAGTTGAGCTTAGGGCTACCTTATATAACAGGGGGAAGAGAAGACTCTGAGTACTCAACACATTTTGATGACACGGTTCTGCCTAGGCGAAAGTGTTAAGCAAAGTTCGGATGTCATGGACCAATGAGATTTTATTCGGACCTTGCGTCTCATGCAGATAGTTCTAAATTTTCAATGAGATTTGCGTTCTAGTGCGGATGAGGTCTTGGGCTAGGCGAAAACTGCAGGATGGGTTCGGATTCGCGTATCAGGTAAAAACACCGATAGACGAGTGTTAAGTCAAGCGTGGACGTGGATCTACCAGCAGAGTCGAGAAGACCGTGGAAAGCTTCGCATGTCTGTTCTCGAAAGGAGTTGCAGTCGTAGCATACGAGTCTCAACAAGAGAGTGACTCTTGACCATGAGAAGCAGGTTGCCTCTTTGGCAGAGGCTACCAATGTCTGATAAATTCCTACTCTGCAGCTACCTCTCGCACCTGCATCCAGGATATGCAGCCGAACGACTACTCGCATAAGATCACATGCGCAATGTCTTGTCGCGAAGGATCACATGCTCAATGTCTCGAGTGATCCTATTGGCTGCTTCACTGTTCAAATGATCAATGGAGCCAGGCCTCTCTCAAGCATGCATTAGGTAAGAATCCTACAGGATTCCATCTCTAGGCCCAAGTGAGGAGCGATGCCCGCTCACCTCTGCGGAATGCCGAACTCAAGTGTGCAGAGAAATCGTGACTGATTAAGATATGTTGTACTTTCTACTTCCTGTATGTAGAGTCCGCGACATCATTTCCAGGTGTCCAACTAATCGGCGAGAGCCACGAGCGATGGTGTGGTTCTCGCCGAAGGAACTCTACTTTCCTGCCTATTTATACATGCGGTCATGCGACTGAAAGCAGCTGCAAAAGTATAGAGGAGGCACGACTCATATCAGGCGCTCTTGCATTTCGACAGCCGCTCAGGCCTAAGGATGCGCTGTCATACTCGAGGTACAGGGTATGAGGTTCGAATGATGCGGCCACTAGTGCTACGAATCAAGCAGAGCAGAGTGTCCCGACCGTCTAAACCTATCTCTAAACCTACTTCTCAGTCACCCGCTGGGTAGGATCATCTCTCCACGCGCGCAGATTCCTGAGAATCGGATGACAATCCTCGAGAGCCGAGGGATCGTAGGTGACAGATCGGGGTTTATCCCATCCATTTTCTTTCATGATCCTCACCACCTCATCGAACGATTCGTGACTTTGCACGCAGTTATCATATGCGGGAACATATGAAGGTGGCGGCTTGTCGTACCAATTCTTGTAGATACGAAGCGGTGCTTCTCCTGCTCTGACCCAGGTGTTCACAGTATGAGCCTCCGGCTCTTGGGCGAACGGAATGAGCGTTTCTTCGCTAGGTAGTGGCGCGGCATCTTTTAGCCTGCTTAGATTCAAGAAATTTGCCATCTGTTGCGAAGTGATTTGGTAGGCATAGGAGACTCTTTGCGGATGCACGAAAGCGTTGTTGATCTGTGTCTGTTAGCACAAAGCTCTAATGAATTACGACATCGCATGAGGTACGGTGAGGCCAACCAACCTCCAAGCCTGATTCTCCACGATCGAACAGCAGCACACCGCCAAAAAACTGGGTCTCGGCCCAATATCCCACCACATTCAGTAAGCCAAATGGGTATCGCTCGTATTCTTTGTAGTCTGTGTGATAGAATTCGACGTAGAACGGATTATTCTCGTAGAGAAGAAAATCATAATCTGTTTGTATTGGCTCTTGGGGATTGAGTTCTATTTCTGGGTGGAAGGATGCGTATATCATTCCGGCCAGAGCATTCAGGGACGCCGCTGTTATCTCCAGGAGGCGTAGGTCGTCTTCACGGCTAGCCAGGGGTGCATTTTGATAATGTTGAGCCAGCTATGTCCGAGTCAGCGCCTACGTCAAAGTCTGCCTTATTTAAGGGGAGACACACTTGTATATCAACTCTCAGAGCTTGAGGTGTAAAGACTCTCCTGATTTTCTCGTACAGCTGCAAGGCCTCTTTACTGGGATTTGGATGATCGCTGACAATAGTAGTCTCCTTTCGAAAGCCTTTGGTGTTGGGGTCGATGTAAGATTGCCAGGTGGCCCTCCCGTCAATGATCTGCGCATAGATGTCTTGAGCTTTGGGTGACGCAAGGATACGCGCTAGAATTGTCTCCAGCGGTTGTAGCTTTTCGTTGCTGAGATTGGCAAGGTCAGCAAATCTGGGAATGAGATTGACTTGCGACTCCATTTCACATCTGTCGTAACTATCACAAATTGAGAAAGGAATATGTGAGGGATGTTAACAGCAAAATAAAGAGGAAAGAAGAAAGTAAAGTCAGGTTTCACAATGCTCGGCGAAATAGACGAGAACGAGCCTTAGCGCTTCCTTTAACAGTACGTCATCTTAGTTTACATAAGCCGTTTTCGTTGTCCATACTCAGGTAGCCGCTCACCGCTTACTCATCAATGGAGGCGTCTTCGGGACAACTGTGCTGTTTGTAGGCTGAAGCGGCCAATGGATCATGAGCATTGATCCTATACGCCACTACTTAGCCGTCTACTGCAGAACCAGCCCCGAGCATCCGCTATTGGTAAATTAGTCTACCGCCCCACTTTGCAGAGTTTGGGGAAGCTGCCTCGTATTTGACGGGTCAACGTGAAGTCAGGGGCTCCGAGAATCCGGAGTAAATACACATCTCAGCAGAGGTCAATAGGGAGTAGAGCTCCAGAATGATTTGCTAGTCCTCACGTGCAAAGCTAGTCCAGGGACTCAAATTTCAACCAGGGCAACATGAAGACGGGAGGCGAGCTTACTTACTCGGCCATGTAGCATCGAGATGCTATTTCGAAAATCCGTGTCTGAAAATCCGTTCTTTCAGTATTCGCTGAAGCGCCTAATATTGATTTTATCGTAGACATATCCATCAGTATATGTTGAGAAATGCTGACTCAACCGACGGTTCTAGAGACTTTCATCGAGTTCGCCAACCAAAAATGTCAAGGGCTCTGATCTGCCTAATACTCGCAAGGTCCGAGACGGCAAACCTAGAGCTCCGTAATTGACCTTTACTGCGCCCCTGGGAGTTTCTGGTTGCGAGTGGTCGCTCACCTGGGATATTCGGCTAGCTTGGCTGCATCTCTGAGAGATTTCGGATTGTCCTTGGGGATTTCTTATTTTCCTATTGGCCGCCTAATTGAGGGCCTCTGGCTAGCCCTAGACACTCATCTGAGGAGTTCCGGTTGGTTTTGACAGGATGTTAGGGGAATTCGATCGCGTCTAGTCGCCCACTGGGGATACTTCGGATAGTTTTGGCTGCGGGCTTTCGGGAAGTTCTCCATCATCTTTGGCCGCATATCTTGGGAGTCTGGATTGTACATATATTGAGGTCGCTGGGAGTATGCCTATGGACCTGCCCCAGAAAACCACGCAACACTCCGTCCAAGGTGCACATGCTACTCTAGTTGGTTGCTAGGAAATAGCCTGCGGCAAATCAGCCAAGAGAAAGTTGAAAGCCTCACCCGTTTCTGACTTCCTCCAGCCTCAACCTCGAGAGAGATGGCCGTCTTTGGGGCATTGAAATCGTGATATGTTGGTAATACTGTTGCCAGTAGGTGTCTTGATAAATGGTGGGATGTGTACAAAAGGGCGGAGATTGGCCCACCCATCGTGATGTTTTCTCCCTCTGATCCTCACTCCCCGCCTCTCGCTATCTGCATACATACAAGTTTTGTGTAGTGCAGCTCAGCCAAGAATTCAGACTTTCTCACCTCTCTCACCTCTCTCATTCTGCTACAATTCTTATTAGCTACAAATTCTGACGCCAGATTGGCCGACGAAGAAGTCAATTCCGAGGACAAAACCATCTTCGAGATCGAGCGCCACACGGACAATGGGCCTCTCCTTTCCTATCAAGAAGAAGAAAATCAGTCCCTTGGCGCCGGCCGAGCCCTTGCGTATTACAAGATCCCTCAACAGCATCTCTACGCGTTTGGGCCGACGATATGTCGAAGCACATCAGCGGCCAAGACGGCTCCATCGTCGCGGACTGGCCTTCAGACGAGGGATTCGGCTGGCAGGCGAATCGGTTACATATCGGCAAGGGCGATACTTTACTGCCGCCGGATGAGAGCACAGTGCATGGGCAGGCGAAGTCTGTGGGTCATGTGGATGATGGGGAGAGAAAGGATGATAATGAGAAGACAGAGAGCGGGAATGGGGGTGGTAAGAAGCGGGGGGCATTGTCGAGGCTATTTCGCAAGAACGAAAAGCCGAAAGATTGGGCGGGCACGCGTGCTGTGATGTAGTGAGCGAGGAAATTTATGATGACATAGGTCATCAGAAGCTGTTTCCACATAATGCGTAATGGTCGCCTTGAGTCTGGGCATACTATATCATACCATATCATACCATGTACGACAGATGAAGAGTTCCGAGTCAAAAGAATGCGAAAGAAGATGTGTGGATATGTAGCCAGGCGGAGACATGGACTGCACTGAGCGGAATTTTGAAGTCGATGGATTGTTCGCCCGTCCAATGTGTGCTTACCAAGCCCGGGAGAAGATGATATATCCAACCGAGTAGAATGGTTCATGCAGCAATATTAACGGTCTTGTGTTGAAGATTATCATCATCGATTGGTACCGATTGTTCCAATCCTTGGGACAGAGCCTGCCCAGCACGCCCAGCAGCCCAATGCACCATTCTAGACGCTATACGAGGTGCAGACTAGCGTATCGAGTCAACCGAGGCCCGTTCCTTTAGGCCTCCCGTCGTGGGGGCTGAAGATTTATTATCAAAGCAAATCTTTTACCGCCCCTTCTCCTTGCACGCAGGGCATGCATGTGATACTTTAGGACTCCCTTGGAAGCCGCCTGCAAATCTGAGCATCGATAGGAGCGCCTAAGCGGCATGACACCACTCTGATGATTACCTAACCTTTCTTGCCTTGTGCCTCGTTTTGCCCACCCACTTTGCTCGCGCAATCCTCCTCAATCAGTTACGTTACCGGCTTCTTCCTTTGAGCCTCATCGACCGTTGCGCAAAGACGCGCAGTCCGCTATTCATCACACGCACAAGGCATACTTACGCAGCACCTTGGACGAATTGGGGTGTGCTTGCGAGGAGTTGCGCAGGCTGTACGTCATATGCTCGAGCGAGGAGTATCCCTGAGTCAGCCGATAGCCTGGTCCTGGTCGTGGGTTCCATGTATTAATATGATATGATTACCCAGCCTTAGTCTTTTCAACTCCTATTGTTAATTGATCCGTCAGACGGGATGTAACCCTGTGCCTGTTGTTTGGGTCCAGATCGGAGAATTCCAAGGTACAGTAAGGTACCTTAGCTATCTATAATCTAGGTACTAGTACTCCTTGCGGGGTAAGGGCTGAAAGGGCTGAGTGGGTTGAATCGGCTGAATCGGCCTCTTAATCCTCCGAGCATTCATCCATCCTTTTGAACCCGAGGGGCAACACGCTGAGCATCCCTCGTATCCTTGCGTGTGGAGAGGAATCCGACTCTACCCCATCAGCACATCAGCCTGACCCAGTTGTTCCATACCGCATACATGGTCAATGTCCGAGGCCGCAGCAGGGGCTGCCTTACGTGCCTTGATAGACACGTGGGATGCGGTGAGTTTCACGTGATCACAGCGACTAAGCTACGACCATGATGCACCCTCTAATCGCTGCATAGATCAACGAGAACCTACCTGTCTCAATTGCCAAAGGGCAGGTCTGCGCTGCCAAGGCTACAGAGGCTTACCGATTACCTTGGACAGACACGTCCAAAGACTCCATCAAACCATCCGCACACAAGGACTCGTGTCTGGGCAGGCAGAAGTCGACGACGACGAAGGATTGTTACTGGTCAATCACCATCCAACTGGGGCTGCACAACAACCATTGCGCAATGCCTTAGACTCGAACCAAAATGGCATCGTAACAATCAGAACAGGACCGCCACGAGGCAGGCCTAAGAAATCTTTACAAGTGACAAAGAAACCGACCGAGGTAGTAGCCAGACCGAGTACCTTCATCCAAAGCCCACCTATGCCCTTCGAGTTGAATCTCTCGGCTTTCCAAGCACCAATCTGTGTCACTTTTCTGGTACAGAATTTCCTTGGGCACCTGGACACCGGAAGAAAATCACTTCTACCCGCTTGGGATGTGGACAACGTCTCCGGAACCGCAAGGTATTCCATAAATGCATTAGCATTGGCTTTCTATGGGAAAGCTCATCATCAACAGAATATCATTCAACAGGGCGCCGAATGCTACGGGAAAGCGCTCCTCAAACTGGCACATGATCTCCATGACCGTAACGCCATGTGGTCCTCTTCCGTGTTGCTTTCATCCATCTTGCTGGCTCGCTACGAATTAGTGGCATCGACCGGCTCCGAAGGTTGGATTCAGCATGCAGGGGGTGTCGAACGTCTATTCCAGGCTCGGGGACCAGGGCGTCATCAATCCCTTGAAGAGCGTCATATCTTCGAGGCAGCTCGACCTATAATTGCCATCAAAGCAATCACAGACTGCAAGCGGACCTTTCTTGACCAGGAGGCTTGGCTTACACTTCCCTGGGCACAAGATCCTGGCCAGAAGTCTTTTATGAACCAACTCATCGACATCTTCTGCATCATACCCGGTCTTCTTGAAGATTCCAAGTCTTTGCACTCAAACACATCATTTATCTGGGACTTCACGACTCCAACAAGTCCCTCTACCGGCACGCCTGCGAGGCAAGATCCTCGACTTGTAGATTTACGCCAACGGACTCAAGAATGCTACATCAAACTACGGACGTGGAAGGAGGCCTGGGATAGAAGCCACCCTTCGGCCGTGCAATCAGTGAAAATATCCTACTTCCCACGGTCAGACCTCAAATTTCCTGAAGACATCTTCAGCTACGCCATCACCTTTCCCAACTTTCTACGCGCCAACGAGTACCAGCTATACAACACAGTCGTGTTCTTCCTATCCACTTTGATGCTCTATGTCCCTCCAGTATCTCCGGACGAGCTTCAAGTGTTCCCGGTCTCCGAACTTCTTGGCCAGCGTTGGGAGGCCGCATACAACATCTGCCGCGCCGTACCCTACGATCTGTTCGAGAAACACGGCGGCAGCGGCGCGTACCTGCTGCTGTTCCCGCTTCTTACCAACCTGAGGCTTTTCGGGGAGGCAAGCGACGAGGGCAAATGGATCAAGCAGGTACTGGAAAGCATTGCGAATAAGTGGGGTCTGGAGGGCGAGAGGAAATATATGGCCATCTGAAGGGTAGCGAAATTACTCAACATTCTCCGATTAATGGACCAGAGGGAGCGGCCGTCTCCAGACTGGCCCCGGAAGCAGCTCCTGGGTGCGTCATCCGGGGCCTCGCTGCTACGTGGAAGAATGTGGCAGGATACATCATGCGGACTGTACAATACTCTCAAGAAATACTGACCCTTCTAAGAGCTGATGGTTTTGGGGTCCCTCTCTGTCTCGTCGAATCACATCACCTTCATCCAGCCTACGATTCGGCTCAACCTAAAAGAGATAAAGGCCTGCTTGTCAGCACTAAGCGCCGAGTCAATCAAGCCTACAACAAAGCCGAATGCCATTCAGTAGCAAGCACCATGCTCTATTCCCTCGACAGCCCCTCACGAACATTTCTCTCGACCCGACCCATCACCAAACCCCAGGGTGCCCGACTGTACCATCTATCCCTACCCCAACAGCACCCCATCAAACGAAACAAACAAAAACATTGATCTCATTCACCACTTCACCGCTCGACGCTTGAATTCGCGACAAGACCTCGCTCTGGCACCATCTTACAACCAAAAGCTTTAGCCCGCCGGCCCTGCTTTTGCAAGTCAAGGACTCATCTACACAAATGGGCACACCACCTGCAGTGTAGCGGCGAGACTCTCAAACTCATCCTCACCACCGACTATAATTCGAAAATGCACCAGGAATACCGCGGATTTCCAACCCACAGCCCTGAATCCACCCTTTCGCACCTTACAGCAAATCACTAGAACCCAAACCCCCACCGGCTACCTTCAACTCAGACCCCAACCAGCAACCTCCAATCCAAACTCCAACTAAACCCGCCCATCCCTCCTTCCCCTACCCGACCAACTTCGTCATCGTCGTCATCGGTATCCACCACGCCCCCACCCTCTCCTGCAGCAAGCACGACTTCCTTCCACCGCCTCCACGCGTCCATACTCCCACCCATCTCCTCCAGCTCGCTCTACCACATCACACCACCACATCCACCACCATCCCTTTCGCTACCCTCGACGCTGCAACCTTCTCCCAAACGACCATATCAGCCAACGAGCCGCTACAATGACCCAGCGGCCTTCCGCCTCATATCCAGCCATAGGAATAGCAAGGCTACAGCATTTGTGCTATAATACTTCAGAGCAGCATGCGCGGGTGCTGCGAGAAATATACCTAGCGGATGTATCAAAGGGAGGGAGGAGCGGAGGAACATCACACTGCCATGAGGAGCGTGGAGGCTCTCCAGCGCTGTAATGGGGCGATGATCCATGTGATGAAGACAGAAGATAAGATGAGCGTAACGGGAAATCAGTCAGGGCCACATGTGCAGAGGGAAGGAGTCGCGTCAAACGTGTGCAATTCCATCCACTCCAGTGCTCAGACAAGGCTTACATCAGCCGTATCTTCCAGTCAGATCTAGTGCACATATCCAGCTAAAAAAGATAGATAGATAGATAGATAAATAGAGCCAGCAAGACCTCATCTCATCTCCCGCCATTCCATCGCCTTCCCTCCCCAAAAAAATCAATCATCCCCTACCCTCCCCCCCCCCCCGCCCCAAACAAGAGCGCCCTCCAATCCCCACTTAAACCAATCAAGCGCCCTTCCAACCACGCAACCAGCTTACGATGCCGAGCCAACCCAATCCAATCCAATCCCGAAAAAGCCATCCCATCCTCGTCAACCAACACGAGCACATGAAAAACGCCCTTGCCAAACCGAACAGCTCCAACGACTCCTTCACCTTCCGCCCCGACTTCCTCCTCTCTGAAGGAAGAAAGGATCTCTTTCAACGCTATAGTGGATAGAGGAGAGGGAAGGTGGGGGATTGGGTTGGGCATTGGGTAGGGGCTATGGCTGATGGGTCGTTCCTTAAAATTGAGAGATTTTATTGCTGGGTATGGGTATGAGTATGGGTATGGGTATGGGTATGGGTATGGGTATGGGTATGGGTATGGGTATGGGTATGGGTATGGGTATGGGTATGGGGGAGCTGTGATGGATGTAGTCGATGAGGATGAGATATTGGCCGCGGCAAAGGAAGGAAGGAAGGAAGGAAGGAAGTCGGGTTGTTGGCGAGATGTCGTGTGATGGGAGAGAGTGTGGGGCCAACTCGGCTTATGACGGGTGGATGAAGCCAAGGGGGCACGTTGAATCAGCATTCGCAGCGACGACTTTCTGCAGGGGCCTCTGGTATGAATGACTGTTGTACATTTGGTAGAGCGGAGCATCTTGGAGATAAGCTCCTGGAAGCGACAGCACGCCTACGGAGCTGACAGAGTGTAAACGGTGCAGTTCTTCAGAAAGCTGCCACATTTACCAAGACGTCCAATCCCATTGGTATCAAGGGAGAGCGAATATAGTGCTCAAACGGCCTATGTGCAGAGTTCACTGCGCTCGCGGGTTGTAGGTGTTATTGAAAGTATGAGACTTGGGGAGCAGGCAAAGGTCACATCAAGTGACAGCTGATTGGTTGGGAGGGAGGGATAGCTGGTACCAAAGGCGCAAAGGTTCCATAGAAGCCAAAACGGACCGTACCGAGACAGTGCAGTACGGCACGGGTCAGATGATATGAGCCGGCCTTTCTTTGACGGGGTTTAGCTAGGGAATGCAACAGATAGACGAAGAGCACAGTCGATCTGCTGCAGCATGTAGACCGATCCCCGTTGAACGGATACGGGCAAGGAGATGCGAGCGGAGTACAAAGACCAGAAGCAGGATCCCAGAATCTGATCAAGGTCTACCATCACCCCCAATGAACAGGTATGTCGGCATTCGATGTCCCATCGCTCAATTTCGTAATTCTAGCAATAGGCCATTTGCCGAGCATCTTGACGCTCCTCGGCGTCGTCACCGAGACACATTTCATGACGTCCCTATTCTCCATTGCCCACATCACCTGAGACTTTGCCTCGTTAATATTTTTCGGAGGCCTCTTTTTGAAAGTCATGTCGGTGACGCCAGGCACCGCCAACATCGTTGTCCCCTTGGGCATCGCCGCCAGGATGGAATCCGGGTTGAGGTGCATGCAGTTTGCAAGGGCCCAATCGACCGTACGACCACCGCTGCCGTTTGCCTTTTGGTGAAGATGAAATTCCATACGGCATCCTTGCAGGATGTATTTGTATGAGATTGCCAGTACATGCCGAAGAAAGGCCGGAGTACAAGAAGTGGTAAGATGGAGTTCCTTGCCCCGGCCAGCTCGAGTGAATGGTTTGTGACATTTTGGTTTCAAGGTTTTTTCCAAAATTTCGACGGGCCCAGGATCAGGAAAGGTTTTGATACAATACACTTTAGGTCCTGCCTCTGCCAGGTAGTCGAGAGGTTTGAGGCGTTGCAAAGCTTGTGATAAAGTCATGGTGGCGACCTCATTGCTCCCCTTGTCAACGAGCTTCAGCGATATCTCTTTTGCGCGTGGATAGATCTTTCTTGTGATGGTGGCTAGCTGTGCCTTTGCGATTTCCTCGTAATTCACGAATAAATTGTGCACGAGGTGCAATGCACGGCTTCCTTGGAATGGAGTCGGCCTTGGAGCGCGGCGCCGGATGAGAGATAGCTGTGTATGGTGAAGCCGAAGATAAGCCCTTATGGAGTAATCAGACAGCATCTCCATGCGATGATCCTCAATTAAGGATCAGCAAACAATAGTTACACCCATTTTGCATATTGGATTGAAAATCAGAGAGGACGATCTAGCCATCTTAGGCAAAGCTCATCTGAGCGCCAAGGACTCGAATGCCTTCAAAGTGTGGGGTCAATGTGCGCTTTGCTCTATCCCTTGCGAGGAACAAATCACCAAGGGACAACTACCTAATTCTTCGTCTTTAGGAGCCACTTTCCTTTTAATGTAGGCTCTCTTCCGAGTCAGTGGGGGGTCGATTGATATTCAAGAATGAAAGCATCTAGACTCGGAGTTGATTCGGTGTTCGGACATCGACTTCCACCCCACCCATGGCCAGAAGGATCTGAGAAACACCACACCGCGAGTATAAAATCTCATGTTAATCACACTATCCCGCACCTTCTCTCATAAACCTTTACCGCACTCATCACGCTTCAGAGTGCTTCCCATTCTCCCCTCATCCTTCCCTGCTCTCCACCGCCAGCAATCAACCACCTCAACTCTTTTCTCAATCGCAGCCAGGATGCCCTCCCGCTACGCCGCCGTTCACCAAAACTCCAAAGGGCCCGGAGATGCCCGCCCCACGGCGCTCGACATCGTCAAGGATGAAGGGCTGTCAGGAAAGCTCGCGGACAAAGTCGTCCTCATCACGGGCTGCTCTTCGGGCATCGGCATCGAGACCGCCAAAGCTCTCAACACTACACACGCAAAACTCTTCCTCGGAGTGCGCGACATTGCCAAGGGACAAGCCGCCCTATCAGACATTCTGAAGCCAGGACACGTCGAGCTCTTGCAGATGGACCTGAACTCCCTCGACAGCGTGCGTTCGGCAGCCGAGGAATTCAAGCGGAAAAGCGAGACTCTGAATCTACTCATCAACAACGCAGGCGTCATGGCGACACCGGAGGGCCAGACCGCCGACGGATTCGAAACGCAATTCGGTACCAACCACCTCGGGCACTTCCTGCTCTTCCAGCTGCTGAAACCCACCCTCCTCGCCTCCTCAACGCCCCGATTCAACTCCCGCGTCGTCTGCCTCTCCTCCTCCGGCCACCGCGGCGCCGGCGTCCGATTCGACAACAACTACAATTTCGAAAAGGGCGATTACGCGCCCTGGACGGCGTACGGACAGAGCAAGACGGCGAATATCTACATGGCGAATGAAATCGAGCGACGCTACGGCGCAAAGGGCCTCCACGGGCTGAGCGTGATGCCCGGCGGGATCATGACGGGACTGCAGGTGCACGTGAGGGATCAGATCGCGGCCGGGTTGGACGCGGCGCGGAACTACATGAAGAGTCCGGAGCAGGGCGCCGCCACGACGGTGTATGCGGCGCTGAGCCAGGAGTGGGAAGGCAAGGGTGGACGATACCTGGAGGATTGCCAGGAGGCCGAAGAGACGGATGATGCTTCGCCGTTGGCGGCGGGATATCACCCTCGGGCATACAATGAAGAGGGCGAGAAGAAGCTATGGGGGGATTCATTGCAGTTCGTGGGGATCAAGGAAGATAGATAGGCTAGTACCGTTCATGCCTTTTGGCTTTGCGGTAGCTGCACTGAAAAAAAAAAATCTATACCAAGTCCTTGAGGCCTCCTTCCTCTTCATGAGCTACCCCGCCCTTGACAGCCACCGAGTCATTCCTTTCAAGATATCCCGGAGCCCCATCGCCAGCCATCCTTTCGGTCATAGCAGCATCCTCCTCTCCTGCAAACAGCCGGTCAAAGTCCTCCAGCTCTCTTCCTTTGCTTTCGGGAAAGAACACATAAATGATCGGTACCCAAATCGCCTACCCATACATACATCATCAGTATTTTCCTTGACGGCCGCAGCTTCCCAGCCTTCAAGATTCCGCTCTGGGATACCCGTGTCCTACTCACATTCAAGACAGCGAAGATGACATAAGTCCTCCAGCCCACATTCTCAATAGCCGGCGGCGTGATTTGCACAATCAGGAAATTGCATATCCAATTTGCCGCGGTGGAGATGCTCGATCCTTTCTGCCTCAGCCGCAGGGGCAGGATCTCGGATGGATAGACCCAGACGGTGGCCTGGAACCCGATGGTAAAGGCGCCTTCGAAAAGGAACAGCATGACCGCGCCGGCGATTCCGGCAGCGTAGGCGACGGAGGTTTTGAATTGGACTTGATAGACCAAAGCCGCCTGGGTGGCCATTACGAGGGCCATGACGGTGATCATGGACAGTAAGAGTGGCCGTCGACCGATGCGATCGATCAGAAGCCAGGGAATGAAGCTGGCGACGAAGAACCAGAGCTGCAAGAATCCAGACATGAGAGCCGAGAGGTGGTTGCTGAAGCCGACGTTCTTGAAGAGTGTGCTGGAATAGTAAATGATCGCGTTGATGCCTCCTAATTGTTGAAAAGCCTGAATCGCGCAGGAGATGAGAAGCCTCCTCCTACTATGGATCTTGTCGGCTTTCAGTATAGTCCTCCAGGAGCCGGCATTCATAGCTGCTTCTTCCTCGACCGCTCGCACAATGTCGCCATGCAACCTTACGATCGCTTCGTCGTCCAGAGTATGGCCTCTTAAGCGCCGAAGGACCGACAGCGACTCATCGGATCGATTGTGAGCAGCAAGCCAACGAGGACTTTCCGGCAAGACGGAGATGATCAGGAGCATGGGAAAGAGGAAGACGCATTGCAAGATAACCGGAATCCGCCACGCATAGCTCGAGGTATGGGTCGAGAAAGCATAGTCGATCCAATAGACGAGATCGGTTCCAAAGTTCAACGTCGAAAGCTGCATGCAGACATACAAGCCCCTGCTGGCTTTTGGGGAGAACTCGGACTGGAACACCGGGACGGTCGAATTGATGAAACCCATGCCGCATCCCGACACGATTCGGGCGACGATGATGTGTGCACGTGTGTAGGCTGTAGATTGCAGGAGAGAGCCGACGATCATGATGACGACGCCCGCAGCAATGCTCTTTCGTCGGCCAAGGTTTTCGCCGATGATGGACGTAGCAACGGCGCCGAGGAAGCATCCGACTGTCAAAGACAGTATTAGTAAAGTTCCCTCTCCCACGCGTGTCAATGCAGACGTAGAACATACTGTTGTAGATGGAGACGATCGTTCCAATCAGGGTCTGGCTGGGGTGGTTGAACGTGTCATTGAAGGCATCGCCGTTTACTAGGAAGGTATCAGCTGTTAGTTCAACAATGTAGTGTATGTTTGAAGACTGTTGTACAAACCCAAGCCTCCCAGAAGGCCATTGTCATAGCCGATCATCAGGAAGCCCAGAGACGTGAGGGTCGTGACCGTAGCCAACAAGGCCGGGCCCCGAAGTTCGGGCATGGCAACGAGGTCATCAAAAGACGAATAGGTAGGTAGAGCAGTAGAAAAGCTCAGAGTGAAACACGGAGATCACAACTGCGCAGGTGCGCTGCCAGATGCCGTGGTGGGCCGTCTCAGTCACAACTTAATGGTCAGGTATCACGAACATGGCATACATACTCGAAACAAGCAGCCAGGATCCTCCACCCGAGCGACTCCCAAGCATGGCACAAGAAAATCATCCACAAAGTCACAAACGATTTGCGACGTCGAGGTCTCCCACCTCTTGGCGGCGGGATCGGCGTCGAATCATCGTCATGTCTCGCGAGTGAAGCGTGCAAGCTTGACGAAAAAGAGTACGCCAAGGCCGAAACGAATGGTTCTCGCATGCATTTCCCCAGCAGGGTATGATGGGCGCGGGGTACACTATGGCGGGGGTGAGGCGAGATCACAGCTCGCATGAGCTTATCTGCGGCTCGCCGTGCACGAGTTGATATAGGGATGTATGACCCCGGCCATGCACACTTGGGACGCATGTTTCTCGACGCTGCTGTCGAGTTGATACGAACATTTCTTCTTTAAATCTGCAATTGATCCGCCAAATAGGGTTTCCATGGTCCTCTCGTTCCTCGCAGAGAAGAGGGTCTTGAATACTGTCAGAGTCCGCAAACCGTTTCCACTAATCCCCCTACTAGTCCACTTAAGAAAATATTCAG
This sequence comes from Alectoria sarmentosa, assembly GCA_009733775.1. Lineage (NCBI taxonomy): Eukaryota > Fungi > Ascomycota > Lecanoromycetes > Lecanorales > Parmeliaceae > Alectoria > Alectoria sarmentosa. The sequence continues at coordinate 66,165 of WOGZ01000141.1, forward strand.
GGAATACATGATTGCGGAGGTATGTCCTCAAAAGGCCCAGATCTTCATAGCCGAGGTACAAGGCCGCACTTTGCTCATTGTGGCTGACGCTTATATATATATATATACCCACCATCGTATCTTTGTCCCAGTATTTGTTTGGTTCGCCAATCGCCGGCTGTGGCATTGGCCTTGCCGGTCTTCTTACGCTTTGCCATGTTTTTGAGGCTGCAGGAATGGTCCAAAGGTCAACAAAGTTAGTATATGTATATACAGATCTGCTATAGCAAGCACAGGTCTATCGGAATTAGAGATAGGCCGTTGGACTTGTTCAGAACGAGGCTTCGGAGACAAAAACCCCAAGCAAGCAAGCTCAGGAGCGCACTTTTGGAGACCAGACGGAGACCGAGTGAAATTGAGAGTGGCCGTTGGACTTGTTCAGGGCCGAGATCTGTAGGAGAAAGGAAGAGGTAGGTACAGAGGAAAAGCAGGCCTTTCAGACCAAGGAATTGAGCATTTGAAACGGTGAGAGGTGGAGTTTCAAGTGAAAATTTCGAGATAAAAACCGCACTGTATTTCTCTCGAAAAACAGCGACGATGAGATGTCGAAGTGAGGAGATTGTGATCAGGGGAGTGATTGTAAAGAAGAAGAAGAAGAAGAAGAATATACATATATCGTGGGTGATAAAGAGAAAGTTGATGGAGAAGGTAGAAAGAAAGAGAGAAGGAAGGAAAGAAAGAAAGAAAGAAATTTTGAGTTCGATGATACGATGGTAAAAGCGATGTATTCCGAATCAAGGCTCGTGAATGAAGCGTGCAAGGGTGCCGAAGAAGGTCGAGGTAAGGCCCCTTCGGCCAGAACGGATCTCGGATGCATTGCCTCAGGACATGATGGTGCGGATCAGGGTGGGGTGAATCAAGGGTCGTCGTGCATGATGCATACATACAACTTGTGCAACATGCAGGGCCCATGGCGACATCAGCCCGCATGAGCTCATCTGCCGAGCTAATCTCTCAACTTTGATTAAAATGGTGTGGGGGTACGCTGACTAGTAGGTAGTGTGCTTCTATATTCCCGGACCGGGCTGGGAAGCGGGAGAGGGAGTGAGATGGTGGCTAGAAAGATGTAGCAGAGAGAGACTTGTGGGTGAGGACATGGACGGCACTGAGGTGGGGGTTTTGGGAGTCGGATGATCTTCCACTGGTATTATATGCGCTCGTGAGTTTGGTTGGAGAAAGTGTGTGAATGGTTGGATGGAATGATTCATGGACGGAGATTTATGGGGTTGAGGTATTCATCAGCGACTATATTTTGCGGTTTTCGCCTGTCCTCAATTCAATTAAACTTTCACGCGGGTCAGAGAAATCGTCATACACGTCAAAAGATTGTAAATCACCACAAGTCGATCAACAATTCTCCCACCCATTTACTCTTAAGTAGCGATGTAGTCTCCTCAATGACGCAATATCTACAATTAGTACACGAACATACTCTGCGCCAGATCTGTCGTTGAGGCGCTATTCAGGATCGCTGATCCTAGGATGTAACGATGACTTCTTTCCACCATCTTCGGGGAATCTTGTTTTTGTTTCCTGGTAAGGGACGGTAATAGGCTATGTTACAGCATTGGGCCCTGACCGTGGGGGAAGTACCCCAATCTGTAGACTGTAAGACAGGCCTATTTTGAGGGCAAAGGAGCAAGGCGCCAGGGCTGGAGCAAGGGAATCGAATCCTCATGACGACTTTGAGCTATCATCCCGCGTAATTTGTGACTTGAAAAGGAAGGGACCTCGGAAGCAGATGAAGCGCCGAGGTTCAACCGAGATTATCTCTTGGCACTGATCATCTTTCATGTCATCCTTTCTTTGAGTCTCATCTCCTTGTCCTTCTCTTTTCGTCCGAAGAGGAAATCGGGAAGATGGATGAGGTCTTTGTCTCCCAAAGGAGATGGGGTTTCCATTCAGAATCTGCGCGCAGAAGACTAATTGGCCGATTGGACTCATTGCTTTCGGCATCGGCTTTATCCGCATCAAATCCGGGTCGAGTAGATGCAAGTGCAACGGCATATGTTAAAACGATTAACAATCGATGTCGATCCAGGGGTCATCGATATCGGATTGGATGATACTTGTCTCTTTGAAGCATTTCGGATGACGGAAAGGCCTGTTCTAGGAAATGCTTGGTATATGATCGTTGCCGTGTGGAGGACTACTGCAAGCCACCAACCAGCAGCCAGCTGAAACTAAAGCTCGCCATCCCCAAGCGTAGTCGGTCGCACTCGGACCTCGTCAAAGCCTCATCGTCCTGACTGAGTACCGGGTTGAAGCTATGGAGTCGTTGAGTATATATGCCACGGCTTGATGCCATCTCACCTGTGCAGAGCACATCCATGAGCTCGATGTCGTTGGAGGTCAGAGGGGCACGATGAACACAGGCAAACGGATGACACAGACCAAGCCTTGGAGAGGGTGCCAGACTTGCAAGCAAAGGCGCATCCGCTGTGATGAGGTACGACCTGTCTGCGGCAATTGCACCAAATATCACCGTGTCTGCCAATACACGCCCCCGCTAGACAAGAAAACATTTTCCCCAGTCCAGGCACCGCAATTCCTACAGGCCAACCATGCTTCTGCAAGCAACACCGACCTTACAAGTGCGGGCATACCTCTTAGCCTTGATCCTTACCCGCAGTCGCTGCTTCCCTTGACCCCAGCGAAGAGGGCTCTACTAGCCTTTTGTAAGACATTCATCATGCCTTTCCTGGCTTATCCCGGCCCGACTGGCAGTCTGCTGGCTGATTGATCCGCTCTAAAGATACCGAGGAAATGATGCCAGAAGTGTTCCCAATCCCGGCCGTAAATCAGGCTTGGAACCAAGCGATCATCCCGCAAGCATTTATCGAGCCTGCTTTGCTACACGCGCTCCTGGGCATCACCTCCAGCACCCTCAAGTCAAAGCATGGCAAGCCCTTCGACCCGTCGAGCGCCTTTGCAGAGCTCCAGTCCCACAAGATGGCGAGTATCAACCTGATCAACCGCAAGTTGCAGAATGTCTCAGACGCAACCCAGTTGTCGACCATCTTCACGGTCGTCACTCTATTTGGTTACGAGGTAAGCACGCTTGAATTCTCGCAACGTGCCAAGAGCTCACAACCGTAACAGCTAGCGGTAGACGAAGACTCGGATGCAATTCAGGTACATTTGAGAGGTCTCAGAGATCTCATCAACTTGCGAGGTGGCTTCGATGGGTTGCCGGTCTTTCTCATGCAAATTGCTCTATTGTGTGTCTTTATTCGACAATCCCGCCCTCAAAGCTGGGCTTGTGCTAACGAAAGGCGCTTTAGCGGAGATCTAGGGTTCGCCGCGACACGACGCTCGTTGCCTTCCTTCCCTATCCTTCCAATGAAGGCAAAGCCTCCAAAAAATGCGCTTGATCGGATTTCTGCCAGAATCGATCCTAGCCTTCGACTACTCGGAATGAAGCTCATGAAGTTCAAGGACTCGCTCGATCCAAAAATGATTCAAGTATACCGTGATCTGAGCGTCGTCGTCGCTTTCAGAGAGTCGTGTAGCGGAGGGACTGAAGTCACGCTCTACGAAGTCGAATACTTCGAGACTCTAGCATTGCGTGTTCAGCACCATCTGATCACTTTCTTAGCTACGCACCTCTCTCGACAGGACTCCGACATACAATCGATCTGTCGGGTGACTGTACCGATCTTCGTTGTCAGATACCAGTTCAGCATGTTCGGGCCGTCCATGATTATGGACAGTATGGTTATTCAACTCTACGAAGTTTTGAGCAGTCTGGACCTCTCAGAATCGTGGAAAAGCTTCCCCTCAGTCCTAGTCTGGGCGCTCATGTTCGGTGTCTGGATATCGAAAGAAAAGAGCATGAGAGATTGGTTCTTGTTCAAACTTGCCGAGGCATCTCACGGTAAATTGCGCTGGCAGTGGAATGAGATACGCGATATCTTGCAAACGCTTTTCTACGTCGATCGCTTACACAGAGCGGATTTCGAGAGCATCTGCGAAGAGGTGCGTTTGCTGGTGCCACACGCTGGGCCTACGCTGCCGGAGCCATCACGATAGTTTGCTAGGGACTGGACAGAGTCACGCGAACAGCTCATTTGCTGTGTGTTAGTTCTTTTGCACAACGGTCATTGCAGAGAAGAAGGGCAAATGTGAGATCTAGCGCCAAGCCACTCGAGGATCCCGCGTATCTCAAACACTACACCCTCTGCCTGAGCTGTAAAACACAACTTCGTCCGAGCCGCCCCACCAGCTCTGGAAATATAGCGCCTCAATGACGACAATCGGCCCTACGTATATCCCAAATATTGGAGGCAAGCCATTTTTAAAGATGCTCTTTCCCAAGCTCCATGTCTCATCGATCATATAATGGCAGAAGTCAGCTGCCCCTCGGCGAGACAGTGTATTTCTATGTTTCGAGCTCTGAGCCAGTGATGGACTGCACCATTCATTTATAAAAACTCTACCGCTCTTAGTCCTTCTGATATTCCTTCCTGTCGCCATTCTGTATCGTCTCCGATTGTGCTTGCCAGTCAAGACTCATGCCTGTATTGACTCTCTTCTCACACCTTCCAAGGTAGTCTGAATTGCAGGTGCACATCTAAAATGACGCCTTACACACTTTGCACGCTAGTCGCTGCCGCGTTGCTTTCGTGTGTTCTCCTCAGTCATCTCTTGGAGTTCAAAGGTCAATCCGTCAAGCTGATCCCGCAACATCCAAGCTCCGATGACGCCCTCGCCATCCAGTGTCAACATTAGGAGACGGCCGATTCTCTATTCAGCAACGGTGGCGACCTGAGGGGCTGGTTTGTTGCGCAGACGTACGTCTAGCTCACTGCTGCCCAGTTCTTCCCCTTCCAATAAGAAGTGGCGCTGACTGTGGCCGCTCCCAGATTCGGCATCGCTGGATATGACAATTGGAGAAATGGCGGCGGTCTTCTGGATCGTCCGCAGTCGTACATGAATAATTTGTACTCGATGCAGAATTGGATCGCGCAGGGAAACCATTTGACGGATGATTGGCAGATGTGGTCCGAGATTGATCGTAAGCTCATCCCCTAACCTTGACCTTAATTGCGATCAAGTGCTCGTACGAGCTTGAGACAATGACGGACATTTCGTCGATAGCGCTCACTGCCCGACACCTTGCTTGTACCCAAATTGTGATACGGCCTCGAGCGTTGATCTGTTCGACAAGATTACTGAAACCAGCCGCTGGCTGTGATATGGATGAGCTTATCGAGAACACTTTACACTTGCTAGTGCTTGCATTCACGAATTGCTGACGGGAAGGCGGTTCGGTTTCTACATTGGTAGCCTCCTCGTTCGCCTCGTATCGGAATGTTTCGAATCCAAGAAGAACCACGGACGCTGTAGAGCGCATGTAGCGCGACTTGGCGACGTCTTGTCTCTACGAATGCTTTCATGAATACATTCGTAGCCCTTGGGCACAGGACGTCCACGTGGTGCGGCTTAACTTTTGTGCAGATTTATTAATATCATAACCACGGAATTCGATGCTTTAATACTGACTGCAGCTTCCTTAAATCCCCCTCCGTCCCTCGGATTATTTTCAGATAGGAACGATAGAAGGCAGCACCTTGCCTTTGCATCTCCTCTACAACACACGTAGTTCCCCCCCAACCCTCGTGGTACTGGCACTCTACCAGCGCAAACCATGTCCACTCGCCAGTATCAGGCTTCTGATCTGCAATTGATTATACGAGAGGTAACTACGTAGTGTCGTAGTGTACGAGGAGATTAGGGAAGTCGGTAGATTGACTTTACGGAGGTAGGTAGGTATGTATGATGCGACGCGTGCATTCGTTGTGATTGTTTTGACTGTTAAGAGTCTTTGAGAGAGAAATGAGTGGGTTGATTGATTGATTGGAAGGAATGGAGTGGAGTGCAGTGCAGTGCAGTGCAGTGCAGTGCAGTGGAGCCGTTGAAGTGGAGCAGTGGTAGATGAGAGAGAGAGAGAGAGAGAGGGAGGGAGGGAGGGAGGCAAAGGGGCGTCGAATGGCGGTTGCTTTTGCTCGGAAATGAGAGGCGAGGTCTATTTAGAGAGAGAGAGAGAGTAAGGTAGGTAAGGTAAAGTAGGTATTGGGAATGCTAGTGAGAAGGAGAGTTTGTTGTTGATGACGCGGGAAATTTAAGTAGGTAAGTAGCTACGGTAGTAAGGGTACTTATTGCAGAGCGCAGGATGATTGCGCTCGAATTGCGAGGAGAGCCGAGTTATAATAAGCTAGGTCATAACTGGGGGGAGGGGCAGATGAAGTAATAGGCAAACGTGCACCAACCAGTGTTGCTTTGCTACAAGGCAGCAGTGCCGACCCAGGGTCTATGGAAAAGCGAGTACGGAGCCAAATGATGACAGCTTTGCCGACCCTTTCCTCTCCATCAGGTTCAGGTTCCTGCAGGCTGCACCAATTGTCGACTAAATCTACATCTCTTACCCTAGTCAATCCATGTCTCCATATCGGGTAATCAGGCGACAACCGAATGAGGTCTTTTGAGATCGATTTCATCACGAACCGTTGTAACGAGATCTCTGCATCTTGATCTTTGGCCGAAGAGAAGCCTTCTTTTGACTCTAACCAGATCCAGCCTAAGTCCATCCCGCTGATGATTACAAGGATCGCCGTTAGCGAGGAGCGAGTCGAGTTTGTGGCACGACGAGCCGAGCGTTGCCGAAGACGACCTTTCAATCTCCCCGCCCTCCTACTTGATCTTCCTCTCATTCATAAACCACATCCAGTTCTGTCTGTACGCGCATCAAGTCAATTCAATGTTACAGAAGATAGCGAAACGACAGGCCCACGAACCCTCGAAATGCAGGATGCAGGAGTAAGGTTCCACGACAGGGCAAAGTTTGACCCGACGAACAAGCATTATGCCGCCTTCGGTGACTTCGGTCTCCTATCAAAATTGCCATCTACCTCTCCTAACCCGGATCCGTTAATTTTGCATCTTTCTTCAGCGTGGAAAGGCTTAAAAACCCTGATGATGATGATTCAGTCCATGCTACCATGGTCTCGGCATGTCACACTCGACCGGCCAGCGCGGTCGATGATTCTGTCCATCTGACGGAATCTCGAATATATACCTGCACGCCGCCGCCCGTTACCATGTCTTTCTCCCCATCCGCTCCATCTTCCTTGCAGCAGTCGCCATGTTCTCTTTGGGTCTCCTTTTGTTGGGCTGCAGCCAGTTTGCAATCGCAAAGGTCGTCGAGTACAACTGGAGCATTGACTGGGTCAATAGGAATCCTGATGGAGCTTTCCCCCGGCCTGTCATTGGGATCAATGGCGAATGGCCATGTCCACAGATAGACGTTGACCTTGGAGACCATCTCATCGTCACCATCTACAACAACCTGGGCAACGAGTCAACCGGTCTTCATTGGCATGGACTCAACCAATATGGCCATGCAACCATGGACGGTTCTGCTGGAACGGCCCAATGCCCGGTGCCACCAAACAGCACCTTCACCTATTCCTTCCCAGTAAGCTGCGCACTACTCTAATTGAGCAACGGCGCTGACAATGTGACCAGATCAACCAGACAGGCTCATATTGGTACCACTCGCATACTCAAGGCCAATACCCAGACGGTCTGCGGGGACCTCTCATTATTCACGACCCGAATTTCCCCTACCATTACGACGAAGAGATCACAATGACCTTCTCAGATTGGTACCATGAGCAGATGCCCACGCTCCTGAACTACTACCAATCCACTGCCGACGTCAATAACAACTCCATTCAATCTGGGCAGGCGCCGATCCCAGTTGCAGGTCTCATCAATGACAGCCAGAACAACACCATCAAGGTCTTACCAGGAAAGACATACCTGATTCACATGATCGACATGGCTAACTTCCCCGGTGTCGCCGTCTACTTTGACGGACATCCATTTACCGCCGTTGGAGTTGATGGCACGACTGTCGAGAAATACTACATGGGGGACGAAATCCTGCGCATCGCTCCCGCTCAAAGATGGGATATACTCATCACCACCAAGAACGACACGAGTAAGAACTTTGTCATTTTTGCGACTTTGGATGTTAACATGCTGTTTCCACCGCACGGCATTCCATCGATCGAGGGCTGGAACGGCAATACGACGGCTTGGCTGGTCTACGATGAAGCGAAGCCTCTCCCTCCCCAAAAGACCTTCTATTCATTTGAGTTCTTTGACGAGGTCAACAATCTCATACCCTATGATCGTATGCCTTTGCTTGAGCCCGTGGACCGACGCATAGAGATGACCTTGGACAACGCGACCTTTGACGGCATCACTCGTTTCACCATCAACAACGTCACCTACCTCCCACAAAAGGTCCCATCTCTCTACACTGCCCTCAGTGTCGGCAACTACAGCACAGATCCCGTGGTCTACGGCGTCAACAGCAATCCTTTCGTCCTAAACTATGGCGAGATCATCGAGGTCGTCGTGAACAATAAGCATGAAAACCTCCACCCTATGCATCTCCATGGCCATCAATACCAAGTGCTTCAGCGCGGGTATCCTGATACGGGCGGCGTATGGGATGGAGTCTATGACCAGAACGTCTCTGCTACCCCAGTCCGAAGAGACACTGTCATGTTGAACAAAAACTCGTCATCTGTATGGCGTTTCAAGGCCGACAATCCCGGAGTATGGCTCTTCCATTGCCACATCGAGTACCACATCACATCAGGTCTCGTCGCTACTATTGTTGAAGCACCTGACCACTTGGGTAACCTCACAATTCCGCGAGATCATATCGCAGCATGCAAGAGGTACGGAATGGATTACCAGGGCAATGCAGGAGCCAATACGAGGAATCCTCTCGATGTATCTCTTCAAGTGACGTCGGCTAATGCTAGCGCATTCTCACCAAACTATGGGTAAGATTCCCGAGCTCCTCTAACAGATGTAAAGTTAACGATCGTTCTCAGTGCGATCTTCCCACCACCCAAAGGTGCCGGATCTTCGACATCCAAGAAGCGAAGTCTTTTGGGTCCGCCTATCAAAGATCGATTGGTGAAGCTTGGGAGTTAGGACAATGTGTAGAAGTTTGGTTAATTATCCTGGTGGTCAAGATGCTGAAAGAGCGTTTCGCCAAACCATTTTGCATAATCATAGCCTAGAGATTGCATCCTAAGATGCAGGTGGTTTGCGATAGTTTTAAACTATAATATGTAATACTAGACGAACAAGATATAATATCTACGGCCTCTTGTCCGCCCCTTTTCTTTGTTGTTCTTGGGGCATTCTCTAAAGTACTTGCCGAGTAAGGTACCGCTACAAACCACCAGCGCTAAACCCGTCCAATCAAAGTGGCTTGGCACTAGCAGTCGTTGACCGAAAACCGCGCAACCGAACCGAACGGCGAATCCACAGCGCCCTGAGAGCACCATACGAATAAGTGCCAGCCGTCTCAATCCCTTCCCTTCCTTTCCCTTCCCTTCCCTGTCAGTCAGCCCGCCCTTACATGCCCGCGTTGCATTCCATTTGCAAGCTTGAGTACCTAGACTCGAGGACCTATGTAACTGCAGCACCAGCACATTAGATCTGTGCGCTACAGTACTTAGGAGTATGTATGTATGTATGTATGTAATGTATGTATGTAATGTAAAACCCCTCCCTGCAGACGACCGAACCGACCGACCGACCACCCTGTGACCCTAGAACTGACAGACTGACAGACTGCCCTCGCTCTCTTCTTCTTCTTCTCCGAACACTTCTTTTTGATTTTTGACTAGGTAGCTACCACCACCACCACCGAACATTTTTTTTTTTTTTTTTTTGACTAGGTAGCCACCACATCAGCAAAAAAGAAGAAGAAGAAGAAGAAGAAGAAGAAGAAGTATTGGGTGGGTGGGTAAAAAACTTTCACCGTGGTGGAAATGGCCGGCGGCGGCGTAGTAAGTAGGCCAGCCGCTCTGCCCTGCTCCTCCGTCGGTCGGTGCCTGCCCTCTGGTCAGCGAGCTAGTGCTCTACGACCGCTCCCGCCGTTGCTATCGATTTATCCCACATACCCAGTCGAAAGCTGCGAAAAGTATCGGGTTAGCACATACCCAGTCGAAACCTGCGAAAAGTATCGGGCTCCCACATACCCAGTCGAAACCTGCGAAAAGCATCGGACTACACAGCTGCGGACGACGGGTTGTCAAACGCTCTGAAAGATGCTGATGTGGTGATTATGGCGGCTGGAGCGGGCATCACGGCGGAGATGGCATCGCGAGATTCTTTGTATCAGCGGAGCGCGCTCGTCATGCGTGAGTTGGTGAGGGAGTATGCGAGGGTGTGCGCAAGGGCGATCATGTTGGTTGTGACGAACCAGGTGAATGCTATTGTGCCTTTTATCGCGGAATTGCTCAAGGGGTATGGGTTGTTTGATGCGCGGAGATTGTTTGGGGTGACTACGCTTGATGCGGAGACGTTTTTGGGTGATGCAGAAGGGTGGCGGGGTGGAGAGGACAGGGTTGTTCATGTTGTGGGCGGGCATTCGCCTCCGACGATCGTGCCGCTCATGAGCCAGGCACGGCCACCTGCACAGGTAGGATGGAGGAATTGGAAAGAGTCGTGAATCGGGTACGCTTCGGAGGGCGGGAGGTATACTATGCGAAAGAGCGGAACGGTGCTGCTGCTCTGTCTACCGCTTACGCTACCTTGCGCTTCACACAGGCCCTGTGCAAAGGTCTACGAGGGGAGAAAGACATGGTGGAATGCGCCTATGTGCATCTTCCAGGCATTGAGGGTGGGGATGAAATAACTGAGGCTATCGGTGTGGAGTACTTCGCCGTGCCAGTCGAGTTTGCGGTTGAAACATTCCTCCTCGATTGGATCTCGTGGAAACCCGGCAAGCTGACTGTGTATGGCAGATGCATGGGGCGAGTCGAGTTGTCAGTCCGCTTGGAACGGTCAGCTCAAAGGAGCAAATTCTAATCGATATTGCTGTCCCTGCTCTGCGAAAGAATATTCACACAGTTGTGGACGCTGCGAAGAATGCGCTGTCTGATGAGAAGGCCCGGTGAGGTCCCATCCGTCGACTACATCTATGCTTGGTTGTCATTTCACAAGTAGAGGAAATTGCCTACCGGTAGGCATACAATGCTCGCAGCCATGATCTCCAAATCCGCCGACCTCAACACTTCCAACCCCAGCAATCAAGACCTTCTCATCCACGAGACAAAGGCTCTATTTCGTCATGTCGACGATGTTGGCTTTATGCGTCGACAAAGCGTCTTTGGGCTTCAAAACATGCCCACAACTCTCTTCTGGAACAATACGCGCAATCGTCCCAGACTTTGGCCACGGTCTCCAGTCCCCAAATGTCCTTTGGATGTACACGACAGCATCCCCTCCTACACGATCACACTACCCCCTCTGCAATCCACCTCCGGCGAAAGGCCCATGCTGGAACCCACGATTACCAACGCGCTTTTCGCCTTCATTTTGGAGAACGCACGCCCAGCGTTCCAGCCAAGGTCGTCGCGGTGGAGTGGGGTTGCAAAAGCAAGGTAGCTGAGTTTGCAGCTCCAGCAGGTACAGTCGGTACGTGATGAATATCAACGAGGGTTCACGAGGCCCCGCCATCTATGATAAGCTGCGAGGGTAGCTTCGGAGATTCTGCAACTAGGAGTCTTGATCCAAAGGAGGAAGGTGCCAGCCAGTTGGTAGATAAGGCTGAGGTGCTGGATTGCTGATGATCGATCAAGCATGCTTACCGAGGCGAACACTCTCGCGACTGCATCGATCAAGGCTGCGACCTCGAATAGTAGGCCTCCTATGCGCCTTGACTCCCATTGTCCAACAAGCTGGCGCAAGTAGCCTTGCAGAACAGCGTTTTCAACCTTGCGTCGTCGCAAAGCATAGGGTGACAAGGCTGGGACTGTGTCCTCGTCCACTTCTGGTTCACGAACTCAATCTACGTCTCTAAAATTCAGATCATGGTGGCCTTCGAAGCCGTGTGGATCAACCATAGAAGACGCGAAGCAGGCTTGTTGCCGAAGAATAGTCCCAGCCATAGAACCTCGAACCTGAACTCGAGGACTACCTACTCACATCAGGAAAGAAAAAGGTCGGTCTGATGTTGCAAACACCGTTGTATTATACCAGGTGTAACTTCTCCAATGTTTCGTTCCTCCCTTCAACTTCGAAATGCAAAATCGCGAAGGGAGTTCCTGTACTTGTTTTTGTGGTGGGGTGATTCCGAAACGAAGGCGGCATCCCTGGTGTCCCGCCCGCACCATTCCCGTCTGTTTCTTTCTGCCGCGCCAATGATGGTACTCTACATATCTGTGCCGTTTGTGTGGCTGTCCATTAATGCATACAATTGCAAACAATCATACTGGGGGCCAAGACACCAGGTCGCACAAACCTTAGACATCTTGCAATGAACACACACCTTATAATCTTCGATGCTCCGTCTTTTTTTAGAATTCCTAGAAAATTCCCTTAGGGAGACAATCTTCTTCCCCAAAAATGTCAACATAGTCAAGGCAAACAAGATGCTTTCCAGTTTTTCTTTCCTGCAGTCGCGGGCGATAACAGCCAACTATACTCAAGCTTTCTCTCTCACGCCCAGTGGCAACTGGGACGGCAATGATGGCGCCTGGTCTACCTTTATGATTCGGGTTGGCACTCCTGCCCAACTCTTCCGTGTCTTGCCTTCTACCAGCGGCACAGAGACATGGATTCCGATATCAGACAATTGCAACGCTGGTAGTAGCTGGTGCGGTAATGCCCGGGGAGTGGAACCCTTCAACGGTGCTGGAGCAAGTCCTTTCTCTGGCGCGCCGAGCGACATAACGGCATCGACTGTAGATGCTGGGGTGACTTGCACTGCTAACAAGTCTCCAATGTGTGTTGATTGCCTAAGTATTAATGGTAAATGTACCAACGGCCCTTGCACTGGTCGGTAAGTATACCTTTCCAGCACTCCCTTTACGTGACCGCAAATCCCGAGTCGTAATGCATGTCTCAAATACTGGGCCTTTGAGACTAGTTCCAGGCTTCGGGCCTTGTATTTGGAGAATAGTGCTGACTCAAGGACGTCGTAGTCTCTGTTGTGGAGATCCTCCAGGTGCTTGCGATTCGCAATCATGCAACGGACTGAACGGCATCTGCACGGGTACATATATCGGGTGCCCGTGCTCTGGCGTTGATTACAACGCCCCTTCCAATGTGACTGTGAGCGATGGCAACGGAAATGCGCTGGCGGCATCAGGATTCCAGGCTAATCAATCCTCTACTTGGATCAATATGGGTGACTACCAGCTCATGACCGAGAACTATATCAATATTGCGAGCAAAGGGCAATATGGACTAGACACCGTGGGCTTAGGGGTTGAAGCTGCGAACGGATTGACGTCAAACCAGAACGTCGTAGCTGGCATTTTGACTGAGCCGTTCTATCTCGGTCAAATTGGGTTGAAGCATTCAAACACGACGACTGTAAATGGCACTGCATCCTTGATGGCGGAATTAAAGAACGAAAAGTTGATTCCGAGTCTCTCGTATGGCTATACTGCTGGCGCTATATACCGCAAGTCTCATCCTTTCCACGTTTAGGTCCCAAGCTAACGCCCATTTTCAGAGCAGCAGCCAATACTGGGAAGCCTTACGCTTGGAGGATACGACTCCTCGCGCTTCGTTCCAACCACTGCGAGCTTTCCACTCGCTGGCAACGACTCACAGAGCCTAATGATCGGCATCGAATCCATCACTGCTACAGGGACTCTTGCAAGCAACGTCACGCTCCTTTCGAATGACACTGTTGCTCTCATCGATACGACTTTGCCATACCTATGGCTTCCCCTTCAAGCTTGCCAACAGTTCGAAACGGCATTCGGTCTTTCTTGGGACGCGTCAACTGAGATGTATCTCATCAACGACACAATCCACCAGCAGCTCCAGAACCTGAGCCCAGCTGTCACCTTCACTCTCGGCAACTCTTCCGCAAGTCAGTCAGTCAACATCACATTGCCTTACGGTGCCTTTGACCTGCAAGCATCCAATCCCATCTATCCCAACGGGACGAATTACTTCCCCCTCCGACGTGCATCGAACCCACACCAGTACACACTGGGTCGCGCATTCTTCCAAGAAGCCTACCTCCTCGTCGATTTCGAGCAACGAAATTTCTCCATCTCACAAGCACTATTTCCCCTAAACTCCCTCCCCAGTATCATCACCATCGACCACTCCCCCCATCCATCCATGCCCGCGACAAACACAACCACCCCCTCAGCCCTCCACACGAAACATCCCCTAAGCGCAGGCGCCATCGCCGGAATAGCAATCGGCTCCTCCACCCTCCTCATCCTCCTCGGCATCCTCATCATCTCCCTCCTCCTCCGCCACCGCCACCGCCGCCACCAACCACTCTCCCACCACCCCGCCTCGCCCCCCTCAACCCTCCCCTCCCACGAAAAAGAAAGCTGGCCCAGCAGTCCCGACGCCAGCCCGCACCACTCCTCCGACAGCGAAACCGCCGCCTCGAACGCTCCTCGCGTCCGCGAGCTCGAAGCCACGGAGTTGCCCCTCTCGCCGAGGGAAGAACCCCGCCGCGGTCCGAGGCAGGAGTTGGCGGGCAGTCCGACGGCCAAGGAACTGCCGCCCGTTCCGCCCCGGAAGATGCGGCATTTGTCCGAGCTGGCGGGTGGATGATGAGGCGTGGATTGTGTGACGAGGGGGATTGTAGAGAGTAGACGGGATGATGGATTGAGATCGTAGAGCGCAATGAGTGAGTGAGTATCGGATGGGATGATGGATATTATGGAGGTATGTTGTATATGTATTAGACATTAGCGTCAATTGGGCGCAAATTACGGATGGAAAGGAACGAAAGGAGCGGATAGACGAAATCAGTCCATAGTTTCCACATCATATCACATCACATCACACAAACGACCATCATTCAATCGAGCGCTGCAGCAGATGAAATAAATCACCACAGCCCATCTCAGTGTGAGCAAGAAGCCCATACCCATATCCATACCCATACCCATACCCACTCCATCATCACAAACGACCTCGAACCCCTTCCTTCCTCAGCCAACCACCACCAACCAACCTTCCCAAACAAACAAACAAACAATCAAACAAAACAATACAAATCCCCAGACACAGTTGTCATGAACATGTTCAGACGCTGGAAGGACCACGAACCATGTAAACAGCTTCCATTTGAACATGCGCAGCCCTTTGGACGGACGGCTTATTATATGAGTCGAAGGATCAGAGTCGAAGCTTACAGCGTAGTAAAATGAGTGACGCTTGACTAAATAATTAAAAATATTCAAGAGAAGACACGGATCCAAAGGCTCGCTCAAGCCAAGATGGCATCCATTTCCTCGCTCAAAAATTGCTTCATGCCAGAAAGCCAAACCCCCTCTCGCCACCGCCTTTGTCAAGCACTAGGATAAGGTCGATCGCTAGCTGCTCCTAGCGACCTTGGCGGTTTGTGTGTGTGTGTGTAGAGCATTGTAAAAGATGTTCACACAGATTCTCGTTGCTTGTGCTGCGGTTCAGGAAGAAAGAGCTCTCGCTAGCGATCACGGCGTCGTATCAACGAAAATCCAAGATCGAGAGCTTTCTCAGGTAGATCCGGCCTTGAAAAGCCGTTCACGGGAGAAGGGTCGCCAGCCAGCAGTAATCAGGTTTCGCTTTCGTAAATCCCAAAAGAACGCTGCTATCTGGCCTGCAGCCCAATTTTGCAGAGTTTCGGGCATCGGCATCACATTCGAGTCAGTGAATGTGGGGCAAGGTACCGGGAAAAACCGCAACTCAAGCGTGTGATCTTTCAGTTCCAACGCAGAACATTGGTATCAAGCCCAATGTTTCCGTCATCGTCACAGGAACCCAGCTCAAATTCGTTTTCGACAAAAGGGAAAACCTACTTCTCTTAGTCATAAGTTTTGATCTTTTTCGGACCCGTAAAGCTACAATGACAACCTTTCCGGGCAACGCCCCAACAAAGTTTGGTAGTTCCTACCACTCCGCTCCTAAGAAGATGGCAAAGTGACAGTCTGACAGTCAACAGAATAGAGTACCAGGCACAGAGATGCTTTTGGAAGACCAGACTTTCAGTATCGAGTGGACGAAGAAGACCACGGCGGAATTACTCCTGATACTCTAGAGCGCGGGCCACATTTGGGCCGCTGAGAAAAAGACTAGTCCCAGCCACAACATAAACAGCAACGAGCACAAATCAGTACCGATTGTTCTACCAACATTTTACTCTTCGAAACCCGCCATATGTCTATCACGTACCTGACCAAAGACCGAAAGATCACTCCACCCAACACCATAGCCTACGTGGCCGGGAACTTGCACGGGACCTAATCTGAGGCTGGCCGCAATCTGGAAACACGGATTTTCAGCGGTACTTTGAACTTTTGGAGCGACCGTGATACTGCGACTAAGAAACAAGAGGCATGTTCAAGATGATGGCTCTGATCACACGCTAGCCATATGACATAAAAGCTGATGTATACTCTAGTCCGCCGTTCCTTACCTGGTCAATCAGATTGGCACGTATCGAATCCTTCAGGAAACAATCGACAAGACTGTCACGTATCGTTAGTACTGTCCCAAATGGCTTTCTTGCGCGCCCTGAATTACTAACAAGCCTTCTATTTCGGGATATGAGTTCCCATATCGTCATAGCGATTCCCGTGACCATCGCACATTACACACGATGGGCCGGGGTATGGCTTCTCCGAGCAACCGCACGGACCCATTGGAATGGTGCGAAGTGGCACACTTGCGGGGACCGATCGACCCCTACCTAATCTGCTCTTAATCGCGCACGATGAAGGCATCACAAATGGCCATTCCCGTATGTCTCTTTAGCGTGGCAAGGTTGCGAGCGAGCGGGTGTGGGATGATTCTTTTAGACCTTTTGTCCGACATTTGGTCGGGGTGCTCCGGGGGAGCTTTGGAAACAATCAATCCATTCTTCAAATCCCATCTCATCATATTCTCAACAATCGTCACATAAATGACGAAAAGAACCGCTGCGACCTCAATACCAAAACCTCAGCGACCGTCTTTCTTATTTCAAAAGATGCCTGGCGGCTTTCGAGACGAGGATCCCACAAGCTTTTTGACGACCGCTATATTGGGTAAAGTAACGAGTCGGCGCAGCGCGGGGAGCGTCGCTGAGCATGGAAGGTGGGTCGCGGGGTGATGGCGATGGAGTTGTCGTTTTGTTGGTGAGAGCAGTCAAGAGCGTTGGGTTGAGAAGTATCATCTCTTCCTTGAGCGCGATGTGTTGCATTTACTGATTGATTGATTGATTGATTGATTGATTGATTGGCATCAGACTGTATGGATCGCTATCAGTCGCTGAGCGTGAAGTCTGAATCGCTGTGCATGGGCATAATCAACGCTACATATAGCGGCAATGGTGTTGGTGGTGGGTGGGAGAGAGAACAGAGAGCGATTGGGATCGGAATTCTGTCTCGGATCTATGATATCTACCTACCTACCTACCCCCTTGCTGCATGCATGGCCTACCGCCGGTTCTATTGAGCAAAAAACTGGATATCCAGTAATCGAATTGAAAAAAGAATTAGACAAAACCCCTCTTGCCCAAACCCACCACCACCAACCCACAGAGTCGCCTGCCTGCCTGCCTGCCTGCTTACCTAACTACCAATTTCCGCACCCATCCCCTCCCCCAAGCGCATCCTCGCCCGTCCGCTCTAACCAACCCTCACTCCTCATTCCTCAACCATATCCCCCCCACATCGTCCGTACCCAGAGACGACCCACCAGTCTCAACCCAACACCGCGCAACGAGTGAGTGAGTGGCACCAACAATTGCCCTGCCGTCCGACTCCTCCGAGGAAGCCACATCCAATAATAGCAAAGAAGCTGTGATTTCCAAACCCCGGTCCTTCCCTTCCTCTTCCTCTTCCTCTTCCTCTTCCTCTTCCTCTTCCTCTTCCTCTTCCTC
>WOGZ01000641.1:0-10099 GCA_009733775.1 Alectoria sarmentosa
ATAACATTAAATAAATGTTGAAAGTTATTTGCAAATTATTAATAAATGTTCAAAAAACTATTAATGAGTTCTCAACAGATTTTCAATAGATTTTCGATAAATGTAAGATAAATAGCGAACAAATTTTTCAAAAATAAATTTATCGAAGACTTGTCTGTTGTGACTGGTTAATGAGAACGAAATATATATATTAAGTTTTCAAAAGTAGATTGTGACTAGTCTTAAAAGGGAAATAATTCATATTCAATTTTGAATTCAGATGTCGTCTCAAAATTAGGGGGTTCCTCTAAGATATTTTAATAAATGTATATAATCAAAAAAAGTCATTTGAATATGTACAAATAATCGTTCATTATATCAAATTTACTAACATCGACAATATCGAGAATTAATTAACATTCGCTTATTAAGACATTATTATTAGATTACGTGCTTTTATAAACTCGTCTTTCGTTATAATATTAATTTCTTCATTTATTCAAATATTTAAACTGAAAAAAGATATTTAATTTAAGATGTTTCGTATAAATTTTCAAAATTTATCTTAATAACGTGTTATCGAAAGCTTTTAATAAGATTTTAAATAAAATTAACAAAATGTTAATCGTTAAAATTAACAACATTATAAAAATTAATCGTTTTTCAATTTTTTCAAGATCAATTTTATTCACGATAATCTTTTAATTATTAATTCAAATTAAAACAAAATGTTTATAATAATTAATAATATAATTATTAATTAAATCGATAATACGCTTTATAAGATAGTTTTATTATAACATTTTAATTTCAAATCGTCGATCCTTTAAGCACGCTCGCTTCGACGTTATTGAATTAATTTAAATAATCAAATTCTTTTTTTTAAAATAGAAATTTTTTAAGATGAGACGATCGCGATTATCGAGCAATAAATAATTATAACAATCATAAAATATTTATTATAATCAAATCGTTGTTTATTAAGCAGATTATAAAAATTACATTATTTATAATCAAATTAATTATGATAATAAAAATTAATTTAATGATTAAGTTTAAGATTATGAAAAATAAGAGACTTAATAAGCGAAGTTTATTAAATAAAACTTCAACGATAATTATGAGAAAAATCAATTTCAAAAAGTTTATATTAATTTCGTCGATATTTATATCGTTTATCGCAATTATTATGAAAATATAATGTAAAACACTTAGTTGTATTGCTTTAAGAGTGCTACGAAGAAAAGTGCGATCTATATTACGAGCGTATGCGCTCGTGTCACGTGATTTATTATATAATTTAAATTTCGACACTCCCTTTCGCACGCATGTTTTTAAAAAAATCGAATATCGAATAAATAAGATAAATCGAACGTCGAATAATTATAATGAATTTAACGTCGAATAATTAATGTGAAATCATTTTTATACACCTCTTTTATCCTTTATACGCCTCATAAAAATTCGAATTTCAAACACGAGATTCGAAACTCGCGATGTTCAAAATCGAGTAAAAACAATGAAAATCCGAAAAAGGAAATGATCATTTTTTCATAAACCACTCTTATTTTATAGATCATCTCTACTCTTTATGCATCACCCTCTTTTTTATAAACATTCGAATTTTAAAAACGAGATTCGAAATTCGCGATGTTCAAAGTCGGATAAAAAGAGTGAAAATCGAAAATCTGAAAACGATTATGTTCTTTTGAACATATCCGTCACGGTGTCACATAGAAAAAATTTCATTTTTTGACGAAAAATCGTTTTCTGATAAATTAATTTTCGGTTCATCTGATGTATATCAAAAATCGATCGATATATAATCGATGAATATATGTGGAAATAAATTTTTCGATTAAATAAAATATTTCGAATTGTATATGCATATGCATATATGTATGCGATCGACTATAAGGTTCGTGAAAATCGTTTTAAGATATTAATACTTGATAATAATGATTATGTTGAAATGTGTTAGCTATCAAACATGAAAGGTTTATCGAGACAAGAAAGATTTATCGAGACTTAACACATTTTGTATTTAAATGCTCTGTTGCAAACTCCTTAATCAATTAAATATTTCATTTACTTTTAATAAATTATGAGCCCGAAATCGCGGGCATTCGTTTAATATTATTTATTTTATAAATTAATTGATTCATCAATCAAGCGTATAAAGAAAGTTCTTTGAAAATTGAATCGCAATGTCAAAATTTAACGGCAGAGTAATCATTTATTTTATGCAACAATTTTTTTAAGTTTATTTATCACACGTGATTATTTTTGTTAATAAATCGTATTTTAAACATATATTTGATTTAATTTAACGATTTATTTATATGATAATCGCAAATAATAAATCGTAAAACGTTAATTACAATTGTTATGAAAATAATTTGCTTTTAAAAGATTGCGATTAATTATTTATTAATTTTAATTTTTGAGCGATGAGTTATATTCATAACGTAATAATCGAATAACTTTTAAAAGATCGTTTGATCTTGTAAATTATTATAATTCTTTATTTAAAGAATAAGGGAATTGAAATTAAATCTAATCAAACGCGCGTTACTTTCATCAATCGATTAAACGTTATTAAATAATGTTATTTCGCTATTTATGAAATTTGTAATAAATTTACGATATAAATACGCTGCAAACTTTATTTCACGATTATTATTATAATATTAATTATTAGATTACTTTTAACGAAATATAAAATCAAAGTTAATAACAATAACGAGTCGCTTATAACAACGAGCATCCCGTTACAAAACACGACGTTTGTTATATTAACAATCGTTATCATATCAACGATCGTTATTATATCAACGGTTTTAATGTTAATTGTGATTAAAAAAGAGCATAAAAGATCCTTGAATATACCTTTTGATTTTAAATCATCAAAAGATTTAATCACGTTCATCAATCACATTTTTCATCGAGACAAATTTAAACGTTTTAAATTTGTTTTTTTATAAATCAAAATAAACCCAAACGTCTTCGCAACTTCACGTCTTTTATATTTTTAAATATTTTTTGAAAAGAATTTTGAGCTCAATTCAAAAGAGCTCGATTAATAAAACGCATTTTCGAACGCGATTTCCCTTTTTATAATCAAATATTAAATAAAATTTATTATTAATTTAAAACGCGCTCGAAAAGCGAAAGACGCGATTATATATTTATTTATTTGTTTAATAACATTATAATTTTTAATATTTTTATTCACGAGTCTTTTTTTAAAATCAATTGATAATAAAAATCTTTTTAAAATTATCATTTAACTTATTGAATTTAATCTTTTCATTAACATTCATATCTTTTATACTTTTAATAACATATCGAAATTATCATATTCGAAAAAATCGTCGACGTGAAATTTAATAACGATTTTTCGCTTCATATTAAAAAAATTAAAAAATTCAAAGATTTTCAAATATAATTTTGAAAAATGCGACAATTTTTTATGTCGTAACATTTTATTAAATTTATTAAAGTGAAACAAAATGAAATTTTCATTATATTTATAATTTTTGAAATTATTTTATTCAACGAGCTTACGATAATGATTGATATCATTAAAAAAAAACGAATCAAATGAGATTTGAGACATAAATTCTATATTAACATCATCAAAAATCGTCTTAAAAACAACTTATTTGTGAATTATAAAAACGAAATCAATGCGCATATTTTATAAAATGTCATTTATAAAAACAATAAATTTAAAAACTTCGATACACTCAATGATTTATATCATCAATTATTCAAAATAAATCTTAATTAATATAAAAATGTAATTGATTTTGTCGCTCGTCTTAAAAGCATTCATAGTAATATTATTAATTTATCATTTAAATTAAGATTGAAAATCAATGTTTTTATTTTTATTTTTTAAATGAGTTTGAATAAAACGAATAACGTTTATTTCATTTATGATATTCAAAATTATGAGTTTATAAATGATATTAATATCGAGACAATTTATTCATTAAAATACGATATCATTTAATTCATTTAAATTATAATTAATTTCTTTTCTGAGCGTTAAGAATTTACCTTTACGTTCGCCGCTCAACGCCTCTCTCACTTTATTATTTGAATTTCAAAACATATTATCATTATTAAATTTTAAAAAAATATTATGTTTGATTTTAATAACAAAATCATTTAAAAATTCGTTAAATATTACATTTATTATAAAAAACATTATTATATTAAAGGAAAATGCGATCAATTTTTTAATAAAAATCATTAAAACAATTTTAATAATAATCTTAACGACGATAATAATAAGAGAAATGACGATAATAATGATAACAATAACAATAATAACGAAAATGATAAATTCAAAAACAAAAAGAATAATAATCGAAAGAATGTTTTTAATAATAAAAATCGTCGCCGCAAAGTTCGTAACTTTATCGAATCTTTTGATAATCAAAAAAAAATCATGATTATTTTCACGATTAAAATAAATAATTCATTATTTTCGCGATGAATAATGAATTACATTTGTTTTCAATATTTCATATTTAATAAAGATTATTTCGTGTAATATCGCGCCCTCGATTTCAAATTGAACGATATTCATTTTATTAAAAGTATTAAAAACGCTCGCATTTTCATTAACATCGATAAAATACACATTAATATCATTATCGATGATTAAAAAAAAAAAAATTTCACGAATGTTCTTTATATCTTAAATCTATTTTTAAATTTAATCTCTTGAAAATAATTAATGCGCAATTATATTTAAATGAAATTTATATAAAATAATATTAAATTTGATAATCGTAATATCATTATTTGATTATAAAATAATAATCTTTATTATTTACATTTATGAAAATTTAATTAAACTTTAATTGCTTTCAAATAATTATTAATATTTATAATTATATTTAAACAATATAATATCAAATTCGTTATGTTTTATATCATTTTAAAATATAAAAAACATTTTAATTTTATAAATGACATTATCTTTTCGTTAATTTTATTCGATTTTTTCTTTTCGAATTCAAATTTTGAAATTATATCGCGCAAAATCAATAATCAAATTTTCGATTTATGATATATTCGCATAAATCATTTAAAATATTAAAACGTTTATAAATTGATTAAATTATTTAAGGGCATTAATTTAATCAAAATTATCATTGATAAAAAGCTTTGTTTTTCGTGCGTAATCAAAAAAACGTAAAAAACGTCACATAAATCTCACATTCGCTTTAAAAAAAGGTTTTTGAATTTAATTTATAACGATGTTTACGATCTCATCATTTTTCGCGATCGTTTTAACGATAAATATTTTATTATTTTCATTAACGAGTAAAATAAACGCTTTAAGATTAAAATCATTAAATATAAAAATAAAATCTTTTTTACTTTTAAACGTTATCAAATTAAAAATCAATACGAAAATGTTATTATTAAACGTTTTCGAATTGATTATGATAACGAATATGAAGATTTTAACTTTAATATTCATCGTGTTAATTATAACATCACGTGAAAATTTATTCATTTTGAAAACCTCGAACAAAATAAGATCGTTAAATGACTTAATTAAACGTTTTTCAACATTATTAACATTATTATTAAAAACATTAATTTTAATTAAAAATATTAATCAAAATTTATATTGATCGTCAATTATCTTCACAATCGAAATTTTATAAAATCACATAAATTCATTTTGTATCAAATTCACACGAATTACAAATCTCATTTAAATTATATATATCGCATTGAAATTTCAAACTTTATTATTTTGCGCAAATTTATTATTAATTTAAAAAAAAATCAAAAGCGCGTTATTAAGAAAGTTTTTATCGATTATAAAAACGATTATATTTATTATATGTTATTATCAAATGATAATATTATTCGATCTTTCAAAATCGTTTAAAACTTAAAAAAGAATAATTCTTTATTTAATTCACAATTATTAATTAATTTAATTATGAAAAAAAAATGATTCGACGCTTATAACGTTTTTCGTCATTGAAAATTGATTATTTATAAACGAGATAAACGTTAATAAACTCATTTAATCATTTAAATTTAAATTCTTTATAATTATAAAGTTCATAAATTTCTTTGAGATTAACGTATTAACTCTCAATTCGTTGTTATCATCAATTCTTATTTTTTAAAACGATGCGTTTAATGCGTCATTTTATTTAAATTATTCTTATCTCATATCGCGAAATCTTTCGTTAAATTTTATTCAATTTTATATAATGATTATTTAAATTGTTAACGCAGTGAAATTATACGAATCAAAGATTTATAAAGAAATTATTATCAATAATTTCTATCGAAAACAATGAAAAATTGATATAATCGAAAAAAATGATTTTTTGTTAAAGAATAAGATTTGAAAACTTATTAATTTATTTAAAGAGCGTATTATTCTTTATAATAAATGAATTTATATTATCAAACGCGAAATTCGCGACGAACTTATTTGTTTTAAGATTCGTTAAATAATTCGTGATTTTGAACAACGAAAGACTTAAACTTTAATGAAATTTTCGTTTTAATGATCAAATTTATGTCTTATAAGACGATTTTCATTTTAATCGTCGTCGAAAATTGAGATTTGAAGCAAATGAACATCAAAATCGCTTTTTTTTATAATAACGTTGAAAAAAAGATTTATGTGAAATAATTCATTGAATATATTTTAAAAAAATATTTCAATAAGGTTTATAAGCTCAATAAGGCTTTTTATAATCTAAAATAATCTTTTCGAATTTAATATAACATCTTTATCGAATATATGAAAAAAATCGATCTCATTTTCATTTATGTCGATTTCAACGTTTTTATTGATTTAAACATTAATATCATTATCGCTCTTTATGTAAACGATATTTTTATCATTAATTCATTTCGATTTGAAATTCAATGAATATCTTAAGGGGCTATTAGCATAATTAAATAATTTGTCAACAAATATTTATACAATTGTTTATAATAACTATTTTTTAACAGATTTTGAACATTGTTAAAATCTGTCGAAAATATAATAACATTAAGTTTTATTTAACTTTATTTTACACGTAACAAATTATCATCTGAAATTTAATCGTATTATAATGTTAATCGTATATTAAAGTTAATGTTTTTTCAATAATAAATCAACAATTAATTAACAATTAATCAAAAAATCTCATTATCGTGTTTTTAATAACAAATTTTCAATAATATTTTACCATTTTTTCAACAATTGCGATATATATATTTTATTAAAAGACTTTTAATAAACTTTTAACGTAATTTTAACATATTTTTAACATATTTATAACATATTTTTAACATGATTTCGACATAATTTCAACATTTTTTCAACATGTTTTTTGTCTTTAACATATTTTCAACATATTTTTATCTTCAACACCTTTTCAACATATTTTCAACATCTTTTTATTTTCAACATGTTTTTGTTTTCAACATGTTTTTGTTCTCAACATGTTTTCAACATGCTTTTAACATGCTTTCAACAATTGCGATATAAATGTATACGGAGATACTCGAAGATAATCGGAAATGTTTTAAAATTCATCATCATCTGCATTTACATTTTCATTATTCTCTTTAAGTTTTTCGTATGCTCTCAAGATATACGATCGCGATGTTTATGTCATAATAACTTGATTGCGATGCCCGTATCATGGCTACCTTACTACAAGGCTGCGATGCCCGTATCATGACTACCTGACTACATGATTGCGATGCCCGTACCATGACTACCTGACTACATGGCTGCGATGCCCGTACCATGACTACATGACTACATGACTACATGACTGCGATGCCCGTACCATGGCTACCTGGATACATGACTGCGATGCCCGTACCATGACTACATGACTACGATACCCGTACCATGAATACGTGACTGCGATGCCCGTACCATAACTACCTGACTACATGACTGCGATGCCCGTATCATGACTACCTAACTACATGATTGCGATGCCCGTACCATGGGTTTGCGTAATACATAATTGCGTAATTGTGATGATCATAAAATGTAGATATTAATATGACATTTCAACAAAAAATGCGCAAGAATTTTATCGAAATTTGATGTTAAAAAATAATCGAAATAATGTTAAAAGAAATATGAAATATTATTAAAATCATTTCAAAAAAATGATAACAAATTTTTTTTCTTTCAACAATCTCATAACAATGATTCAACAATTCTTCAACAATTTGTCGACAAAAGGTCGAATCATTTGTTAACAATAACAATTTGTTAATAATAAATATTTGTTATATATAACAAACTTCAATCAAATTGATAATTAATTTACAATTTAAACATAATGTTTAGACGAAAATTAATTTGAGTATATTTTAACATAAAGTTGACAAATTATCCAATCGTATATAAGCGACGATAAGGTAAAGAATATTCTTAATGTCAAATTCAAAATGAGCGATTTCGATCTTTATAATTATTATTTGAAAATGATAATGATTTATGATCGTGTTAATCGAATCTTATAATTAAGACAATTCATTTATATCGAGCGTTTTCTTCATATTTATAAAATGTGAAAAATCAAAATAAAGTTTATCTTAATAAAAACCAATTTGCGATCGATATTCATCGAAAAAGAATATATAATTTTCAAAAAACTTTTTCAAATTTATTAATCGATTGTGAAATCTTTTATGTACGTTATATTCAATATTAAATTTAATATTATTTTCGTTATTTTAATAATCTCTCGATATGTTTTTAATTTTATCAAAACTCATTATGTCGTTATTAAACGTATTTTTCGTTATTTAAGAAAAATTATCAATTAACACCTCATTTATAAAAATACGCTTTAAAAACTCATCGATTACATTAATTTCGATTAAATTAATAATCACGATATTCGCAAATTAATCTCAAATTACGTCTTTAATTTAAAAAATAAAATTATTAATTAATTATTTAAACGATAATTTACGATCGCATTGTTTATTTATAAGATTGAATATACTTATTGATTAAATATAAATCATTAAAGAAGAAATTTAATTAAAAAATCTTTTGAGTCAAATTCGTCTCAATGAGGCGTTTTAAATGATTATCATTTATAACGATAATCAGGGCGCAATTGCGCTCGTTAAAAACCTTTAACATTATAATCATATTAAACACATTAACATTCAACATCATTGAGTGCGCGATCAAATCGCTGATGATAATATCGATTTATAATACATGTTTATCGATAAATAAATCGTCGATAACCTTACTAAGATCCTTTATAAAAACAAATTCGAATTGTTTCATAAACTTATTGATTTCGAATCACGTCTTTAAAATAAATAAAGTCTGAAATATCGTTTAAAAATAAATGAACTATTTCTTTTCTCGCTTCTGTGAAAGCTTTTTCGTTTAATTAATTTTTACATTATAAGTGATTGATCGAATTTACTCACAAAACTTCAAATTTAAGTCTTAACGTCCCATACGGGCAAACTTCGACTTATCAAAATTTAAAATTAATTTGCGATTATTGCATCTATAATTATTAAACTTGCGAGTCTTTATTAAAAAAGTTCATATTCATATATCTTCAAAATTTGAAATTTGCGTTATTATTAAAAGGGTCGCTATCGTCGATTTTCATTATTTGTCTTAAATTTCTCTTTAAAATCATTATATTAATGTCTCTTGATGCCTTTTAAAATCATTATTTTCATTTTTTTAAACGTTAATATCGTTATCATTATTATCATCATCGTCGCAATACATCGATCGCAATTTATATGCACTCTATCGACCATTACTGCCAAGTATTAATTTTTTAAAACGACTTGTATAAGCCTTGCAATTGATCGCATACATACATATGCATATACAATTCGAAATATTTTATTCAATCGAAAAATTTATTCGTATATATATTCATCGATCGTGTGTTATTCGATTTTTGATATACATCAAATGATCTGCAAATAAATTTGTCAGAAAACGATTTTTCATCAAAAAGTGATATTTTTTATATGAAACATCGTGACGAATATGTTCAAAAGGACCTAATCGTTTTCAAAAAAAAAAAAAAAAAAAAAAAAAAAATACGTTTAT